>JAQGAE010000134.1:0-53870 GCA_034696685.1 Julus scandinavius | reverse complement strand
TTTTTATTTAATCTCTTTTGGTTTGGCTGGAATTGTGTTTTAAAATTTCACCCATTGAAAGTGATAGGGTTGTGATCTAGCTTATTGTCATTATCGTTATAATAACCGCAATAATCTTCCAGTATTTTGATCTCATTAAAAGTTTATCGTCAGTGAACAAGTCTGAATGAAATTACAGTGTAATGTATAAAGAGAGAAGGGACCTCATAATTCATAAATCTCCTTATTTTTTCTAACTTCCTTGTAGGTATATGAAAAATTCCATAATTCAAGAAAATATTACCACAGCTACCTGTATAATGTATAATAATTGTATTTTGTATATCAAGGCGTTTTTTGCTACATTTTTGACCTAGCTCTCGATAGCTGTTCTCAAAATTCGAACATCGTTAGTATTTTGCGAGCTGCTATCAGAGAGCTGCTCTCGAACAGTAGCACGCGCATTTTTGCACGTGCTACATTGAGAACTGCAATCGAGAGCATCTCGAGAGTTTCTCTCATGTGGAAACGCACCTTTAACTAAAAAATGTACACGAAATTGTATTAAATAATATTTGTATGATTTCCATGTGCCAAGATTTTTAAATGAGACATTTTCTGGTGGATCAGAGAATTTCTTATAAATTACATATAAATATCACAACAGCAAAAAAATGAGTTTGCTTCCATATTTTATATACTTATGATTTCATTTACTTACATAAATTCTTATATATTTAATGACTGACACTTTATTATTGTTATATTATTGGCAAATATTTGACAGCTATATGTCACATGCGAGGGCCACATACGTGGTGGTTTCAATATACGGAGTATTTACCCCATCCATCCTTCACACAGCAGATGGCCTTATATTTCACCCACAATTCCCCAAATATATTGGATAATGAATCTGGTTGTGGGCAACACATCCGAGCGATAATTCCATTATAGAAGCTTTCCCATTTCCAATTCAATTGTGTGAAATGCAATGCAAATTGTGCTTGGCGAATTTATTCATAGATACAATGAGTGAATTAAATCACATGCATGCAGGGTGGCCTATGTATATTGCATGGGGAGATACCTTATAAATGCGGATATCCTATGTTCATCATGTTTTCAAAAAATAGTCGGTTGTGAAGAGATGAAATCAATTGGATAAACAAGCATAATTGTGCAGCCAGTAGCCGCATCTTCGTTTGTCCCTCCTTTTGTGTTGCTGATGAGTTAATCGTCATGTGACCAATTTTCACACTCTATTATTGCACATTATTTTCAAATTGCCAGGAAATATCGTTCTCGATCAAGGGTGGAATGGTTCTGCTTTTGTTAAAAACACAAATCTACCAACAATTTAATTACACAAATTACGCAGATAAACACTCGTGGGACTATTATTTAGAGGGTTACAAAATTCAATGATGAAAAGAGCAGCACACAAAAGTTAGAATGGCCCTTTAATATAATTTAGTTCATTAGGTAATTGAATTTATAACCACTTTTCAAAATCATTAAAAAAAAAAGAACAATGCCATGAAATTGTTAGAATAGGTGAAAAAAAAATTATAAACTACACTGAAAACTCAAAATGTGCAAAAAAGCACACCAAACGTGTAAAAAAGTTGCGCACACATAAATGTGTAAAATTACTTCTTTTTTTTATGCGATATAACACATTTGAATGTCAAAATGCACAGTAGTATATTTTGACAACACACTACTGTGCATTTTGGCATATAAAAATAGGTAATTTTACACAGTTTGGTGTGCTTTTTTTGCACATTTTCAGTTTTGAGTGTATTTTGTTAGCTAAATTGTGCATTTCTAGTCTTTGGTGCTGGATTTGCACAGTATACAGTTGTGCTGTATTAGACCAAAGCACAATTAAATGTTAGAATGGAAGACTTACCTATATTTGATAGTTCTGCATATACATCAGTTTAACTTTTTACTTTTAGGTACTGTTGTTCTAGAAGGGTAATTATTTCAGGCCTGCGTCGCTCTGCTGTGATATAAACCGAATTTGGTCCATTGATTCACATCACCCGAAAACGACCCTAATATTGTATACAGTATGGGATGTAAGCTCTAATCCGATTAGCACCGAGGATTACAAGGCCCAAACATACTTACATATGCCATGTTGCAGCTCGCTACCGAAAGAACAGATTTCAAAAGAATTGAAACGTTGTGTGGGAATTGAGGGGTGTGATACAACGTATGTTTCTATTGAAACGAATTTTTAAAACAGACCTTATATAGAATCTAGTATGCTGCATATGCATGTTTTTCAACTGAATGAGAGTAATCTTTATAGTGCCTGTAACGTGACGTACTTGTGTGCAATGCACACTGTAGCTGGGCAGATTTACCATGCATGTATGTCTAATGCCATTAAGCAGACTTGGGTAAATTGTACTCATGAGATGGAGTACTGATTATAGTACAAGTATAGTACAAGTAGAGTACATGTAATCAATAGTCATTAAGCAGACTTGGGTAAATTGTACTCATGCGATGGAGTACTGATTATAGTACAAGTATATATATAGTACAAGTAGAGTACATGTAATCAATAGTCATTAAGCAGACTTGGGTAAATTGTACTCATGAGATGGAGTACTGATTATAGTACATGTAGAGTACATGTAATCAATAGTCATATGAAATGAGTAATTAAACTTGGACAAATATGTACTCATGTGCAGAATTACTGAGCACCTGTGGAAATTTACTCCATAGTATGAGTAGTATCGTAATCAGACTTGAGTAAATTGTACTCATGGATATGAGTATTGATTAAGAGTATGGCGGATTGTAAAAGTATTATTTAGGGAACTCAATTTATTTTAAACACTGTATGTTTTATTACATGGAAGCAGAAGCAATTAAACTTTTAAAAAATCTTGATGAATATGAGAAGACAAAATAAATCCTCTTAGACATTTCGAAAATCTTAATAATTAAAGGGAAAAAAAGAACAGAACATTTTATAACAAATATATCATAAGTAGAAATGTAAAAATTAGGATACATACATTCATATTAGCTTTTAGGATGACCCTCATTTCGAGTTACTCAAATGTGTTAAATGCGACTCAATTATACTTAAAAGTATTTCTATTCATACTCCAATACACTGGTATATTCATAATTTCAAATTACGTTAATACTCAAGGGCATTTGAAGTCACTCATTGTGAGTACATTTGCATTCAATTACTCTTTGTATTCAGTACTCTTTTTACTCTTTACACAAATTCATTTAATGTACACAATTACATTCCAACACTGCCATATTGTAGGTGGAAATCAAACTTTGAAGAACGCGAGAATTTTTATTGAACGTTAGCTTTTTATTCAGAATTTTTTACTTTTGATTTTTGGTAAAATTCTATATTGTACAACACTGCATAATTTCCTTCGTAACATACTGCCTGAAGGCTCATGTACCTATATCCTGTTGAGTATATATAGTAAATCCTTTTATATTTCTAATTAATTATTTAATTATAATCTATATAAAAAACACATCCCTAAAAATATATTTCTTTAAAATCAACCAGGATTTATACTGCTGATGTCTTACACAATATAATTTCCAAACTGGATGCCAGCTTTATTCCATGAACGAGGGGGGAATAAATGCTCAATACACGTATATATGGATTACTGATGCGGAAGCATGGGAACTTAATAAAGCATTTATACATCGAATGTATAGGTCAGTTTTCTGCATTTCCATTGACCCACAGGACTCTAGGGGAAGTTCGCCATGTTTGCGTTAACAGCACAACAAACAATCTGCTTGTAGACACAATCAATGAACAATGATCCTATTTGATTACATTCCATTGCATGCCATATTGCTTTACCAACCGAAAATGTAGACTTAGATTTGCTAAAGTTTTCATTTCATATCAAAATCTAAATGTTGTAAAAATATTATCTCGTAAATACAATAAAAAAGGTCCATATACAGGTATACTGCATAAATATATATATATATATATACAAATAGTCTTGAAAAGAACATATGGTCATGCATTCTCTATACGGTTTTTTGACTGCATGGATATCAAATATAGCACTACAGAGTTGTACTAGTGTTTAGCTGTTTAGCACAATATTTTGTTGAAAAGATCTACATTATAAATAAAAAAACAAATAACAACAAAATAAAAATAACTTTTTATTTCTTCATTTTCTTATCATTGATGTCAAATGAAAATAACATCCAGGGTTTTATGAAATAAACATACAAAGTAAATTGCAAGTTAATACTATGTTCACTATATGTTGCTAATATATTAATGGTTATTAGTATATAATACGAGAAGATCTGGACAGTGGTCGTTATTTCAGCTTTATACACATGCATTTTATTTTCAATATCAAGTTATAGAATAATATTTAATAATTTGAAATTGTTGTGAGTGCCATATGAAAGATGCATGTTTATACATTTCTTAATGGTTCATGCAGCCATAAATTGACTATCTGAATAAGGTATATATTTTAAATTTCATTATCCAAAATTAGTTTGGAAATGTCTTGAATTTAACTGGCTGTTGCATGTCATGCATCATATATGATAATTAAGTATTTATCACAAATTGCCAATAATATGAATGATCAATAACGCGTTGTTTTATGCAATAATTTTTATTTGCATTGCTATTCAAAAAATCAATATATGTACCATCATTTACAATCTTCGAATGGAAATTATAAAACAAAGATCCTACAGTATATTTAAAAACATCATTTTCAAGCAAGTAATGCATAGGGTCGGTTATTATAGTTTTTCCATTTATCATTTTTGGTGATTTTATTGCAATGCATAATTAATTGATTCAAATAAATTATGCCATCTAATTAGTTTAGAAACTTTGATGTTAATTGAATGTATTTAATCTATATATTTACAGCGTATAAGGTAATATGAAATTTTACAAAATAATTTTATATAAATATGCACATACTGTATTTTTAGATATATTTTAATTACGCAAATTGATTTAACAATGTCTGAACAAACCGCTTTGAGAAACTTCGATAATATTATTTTTAAATTCTTATATTTTCATGGAATGATAGCAAAAAGTTCATTAACATGTACTCAATGTAGCTCATGCACCTGTACGTGAATAAGCTAAACGATATTTTATGGTGCGTTAATTTACAAAATTTATCTATAAAATGTAGACATAAAACTAAAAGAACTATAGTCCTTAAACAAACAAAAATATTCACTTTGTGGAAAATTTGCGAAATTAACCGGTAATAGAAGCTGTACTATATTGTAGTTTATATATGCACTGCATTTGCGCATACGTTTACCATATATTAATTATTTACAAGTTTGGATAAAATAAGAGCGTTTTTTTACTATCTCAGATCATGACTTTAACATAAATATATATATAGCAGTGTTGCTAATGTTTTTTTTATTATTAATTTGCATGTAATCAGTGTGTATACATGTATACCCATTCACTGATCAGGTCCAAGTACAAAATCCTGAAAACATACTAATTTAATTATTTACAATTACTGCATACAGTCTGCATTTAAAACGTAGCGTTTCCGAATATGCTTTTACATGGTTTATAGTTTTAAAATTATATTTCATTGATTTTACAGCGTACTATGAATATTTTTGTATTTTGTACATTTCTGAAGTTTCATCCATGTAAATCACAAGCAGTTTAAATTGCATTAAAAAAAGTAATTGAACACCACTTGCTAATATGTGGTGAAAACTCTTAGGGCCGGTTGCATCAGCAGAGGTTAAAATCTAAGGTTTACTAACCTCGGGTTAAAATATAACTCGAGGTTAACCTCCAGGTTAGCTGTTTTTGTTGTACCAAATAACAATTGATAAAATGTACCCAGAGTTATGGAACCCTTGTTTAACCTGCAAAAAACAAAATGGCGAACGGAAAAAGAACAAGCCGTTAACCCGAGGTTAACCCTGCCTATACTGGCTGGGTTAGCCTTTCTCAACATTCTTTCCTTTCCCCCCCCTCCCCATTTTATTAAAGGTGGGTGCATGGAAAAACATGCATATTAATTAAAGAAATATCCATACACAAAGTTGTCGATAAATGAGCGGATATTTTCTAGACAGAGCTTGTGCATATTGAAAAACTTCGTTAATTCGCAAAAAGTGTGTGCAAACATGTTTTCAAAAACATTACTTCATTGACTAAAGTGCTGTAGTTGACAATTTTCAGCACTGACTGAATGCATGGGCAAACATTTTGGGGAAAAAAAATACTATGCGAGGGAATTCAACTTTCCATATGTAACAACCTGCAGTAATTAAGGTCCTATGCTATATGATAACATGGAATTAACTTCTCCAATATATCATTTAGAAATACTAATGTTTACATGCCGTCAATAAACATTCAAAAAATGCAGATTGCATTGCTAAGCAGCGTGCATTACTACGATGACACGCAGCTTTCTGTATAACTACATTTCTGCATGAATGCAAATTCTAGGGCAAACTGGAGATCTTGTGCATGAGGGAACTGTTGCTGGGTTGCATCAGAAATGAGGGGATGACGCCAGAAGCTGCCGGAGAAGAAAGAGCAGCTGCGGCAGCGTGCAAGACAGGCCCTGTCGGAAGGCCTACCTGAAGCAATCGATGTTCGTCCGCAGTTCGGTTCCGAAGTTCCGACGTCCGGTGGCTGTAATGGCCGGCATCGTGCAGTTTTCTCATGTGTTTCTTCAGGTCGAAATTGCGACAGAAGCCCTTGCCGCATACTTTGCACGTGAAGGGCTTCTTGTCGTTGTGGGTATGCATATGAAAGGTCAGGTTGTAAACCTGGTGGAAAGCCTTGTTACAAATTGAACATTTGTAAGCCTTCTCGTCGCTGTGTGTCAACTTGTGGTTCTTGTAGTTGCCCTTCTGGTGAAAACCCTTGCCGCAGTATTCGCAGATAAAGGGCTTGTAATTGGCGTGGATACGCACGTGAGTGTTCAGCGTGGAACTGCGGTTAAAGGCCTTGCCACACGTTGGACACTTGTGGGGCTTCTCTGACGTGTGGATGATCTTGTGGCGGCACAGAGTACTCGCCTGTCGAAAGCCCTTGCCGCAGACTTTGCAGACGAAGGGCCGGGCGCCGGTGTGAACGGGCATGTGGCGGGTCAGGTTGTAGTGGGCGTTAAATACCTTTCCACATTCAGGGCACGTGAAGGTCTTTGGCTTGCCCCTGTCGCCGTTGCCGTGCTGCTGGTGACCATGGCTGCCGAGGCTCGCCATCCGCTTGCCAGCACTGGAGAAAGAGTCATACTCCATAGGCACGATGTCGTCACATCCGGTGTCGTGCAGCGTGTGCATACGGTCGGAAACAGGAGAGCAGGAGGAAACCGATGATGCGGAGGATTCAGATGTGGTTGAGGATCTGGACGTTATGTGGGATATTGTCAAGTCAGTGTTGTCCAGTTTTCCAGAACCGTCGCTCAGAAACTTGGGCCTCGTTGGGGACATTTTCTTGGTGGTACCGTCACTGATTGAACCAGTCTGAAGTTTCTGTTTGCTCGGCGTAACGCCATTTGGGCACATTTTGGTAATACTGTCATTGTCAGAGGTTAACAATAACTTTCTGGTCATCGCCTCATTGTTCACATGCGGAGGAAACGCATTCAAGGGCCGGTCAGCGACCAAGCCACCAACTCGGTTGTAGCGGTCTGCATTAGAAGGATGACGATGGTTGGGATTTAGTCCATGGGATGATCTGCTTAGAATCAATGGCTCTGCTACAGATTCCACGCTGACTATTGGTCGACAGGTGAGTGTTAACCCTACTCCGAACGCAGCAGCTGAAACTGCAGTTGTGGCCGCCATTGGAGAGTTACTGTGATGTAAGCCTTGCGGATGGAAGTGAGCAGCATGGTGAAAAGCATGACTATGTGGTTGATGTGGGAATGGACGATCGGTGGCCGATGGGGAATGGTGGAGCAATGTTGGATGAACTGTCATACCAGAAACTGTTGGTGTGGTGTCCACGGTTGATGATATCAAAGGTCCATAAGCAGTTTGTGAGATATCAGGGTGATTACCGACAGACGTTGCTGGCAGTCGTGAACCGGGATGGTAGCACAGAAGGGGATATTGGCTTAGATAGGACGATATTTCTGTAGATGATGGAGTCTGTTGGTGATGGAAGGGGTGATTCGGGTGGGGATGATTGGCGCTTTGAGGATGAAGTTGAGAATTGTGGAAATGATAATCTTGCATCAATTGCAACCTTGTCATGAGAGTCGATGGACAGGATGCAGATACAGTTGGACTTAACTGCCTCATGGGATGACTGCTGCCGTAATATTTTCGAAATGCAGATTCGTTGAAACTGTTCATGCCCATGGAATCTGAAGGCATACCAGGACGGAATGCCGTTCCAGATATGGAGGAGGGTGGCATTGCACTGGATGCATATTGCAACACATTGGACAAACTCTTGCTGGTGGCCATTTTCTTGGTGCTAGGTTCGAAAACAGAACCGTTGATTTTCAGGCTATGTGGTTGATGTGTGTTGCGAAACTTTTGCTTGGGTTGGTCTTCTAATCTGTCCAGCATTCGTGACCGATTCCGGTGTCCTCTTTTTGCATTCAAGGCCACAGATTCGTCATGGCTGCTTTGCATATCGCGTTGCTCTACCTTTCTTTCTTTGCCAGGTTTGCAGTCATTTTCTTCTGCAGATCTGACATTCTGCATTGTCGAAAATTGGATTACAGGCTCAGTATCATGGTCGTTTTCTTTGTTGCTGTGATACTCAGGACAAGTATGGACATCCTCACAATCGCACGGATAACTCGGACTTCTCGTTTTACCTGGTTTTCTGTTCATGGGCGCCGATTCCATGATTCGGGCAATGGAAAAGGCCAATGGGGCTTGGACCTTTACCCCACTGTCACTGCAACCTGGACTGGGGGATTCCATTCTTGGTGATGGCGTCATTGTTTCTTTGACTAGACCGGGATTTAGTTCGGTACTTACTCCATTACAACTGTCTGAATCTTGATCTGTGTTGTGCTTTATTGGAGAATCTTGATTTGACAAGGATTTGACGTTACCATAGTCCACTTTTTTACGCGTGATTCGAATTCTGGGTGTTTCGCTCTTGTTTTCGGGTAAACGTTGCACTACTGTACCGGCCGTTTCTGCTATCCCTTGACGATCACATGGATCGGATGGATTCTTTAATGTCGCATTCTCAATGGTTTCAACATCGGTTGTTATGGTGTCTTTGTTTGCCATAGATGGCAACAAGAACTTTGACGCTTGATGCTTTCGTGTTTTGCTTCCAGGTATTTGCCCAGATATATCTGTCAGTGGATAAATGATACGGTGCCCTTGTCTGATCCATGGGCGAAATGTTCCACTGGTTTTAGTTCCTCTTCCAGGTCTATTCGGTTTTCCATTGTGGTGGGCAATGTTGTTTTTGGTCGATGATTCTGGAAAGTATTTAAAAAGAATAAATAATAAATTATGAGAATTGTGAAACCCCTGTTATAAAATACATGCATTGTTGAAGTTAAGTAATCATACGTAAATTGACTCTCAAATATACGTATAGGACTTAATTAAAGTTACTATTATGCAAGTATAATGCAATAAAATCTTCAAATTATAGCATTAATAACATTTTCATATGAAAAAAATTCACCAATTAAATTTTAAAAATAAGACCTGCAGAATGCATGTTTTAAATTGTATGAAAACGTTCCAATTTTGAAAATGTTTTAAAATGATATTTTAAGAAAGGGAAACATAATTTTTGTATAATGTGTTAGAAACTTTTCACTATTTTTTGGCATATTGGGGAAATGTTAAATTTAACTTAGTGCTCGCTTATTTTTGTATTCATGAACATTTTCATACATTAACATGCACATGCATGTTGTATATCACCAAGCGCATGCATGCATACTTTGAAAGATGTATAACTACTGTTATGAATAATATATTTACACACAATTAACTATCAATAATACTATTATTAATGAATAGCATTTGCATCTTAATTGCATCATAATTTACATCATAAAATGAACACAGTGTTTGAATTCTTTTTAATCTTCAATCCGAAATAATATGTTTGACTGAATTTGTATTACATATTATATAGCTTTAGGTGTGGCTTTACTTGGCTTTTAAGATTAATGCCCATTTGAAAAAAAGCGTGAAAAATATCATGAAAGTTTTAAATGACAAAGAGCGATTCACCACACTCCAAATGATTTACATGTATGGGCGGAAAACGAAGTTCTCTTCAAATATATTCATCATTCTTGACATTTTGTATGGGTTAAATATAAATAGTTCTCAAATTATAGAATATTTCTTTTTAAAATAAGAAAAATAGTGTCGATAATTGCACAGTGATTATGTGTTTTTGAACATTGGTGCATGTGAGATTTTTGTTTTACTCGAGGACATGGTAATTTTAATTACTAATTAGGTACTTACCAAATTAGGGTATAGTTGAAAAAATTATACAATTATATGATTAAATTGTTTGCGTTTAGTTAATTCAATATAATCTAAGTTAAGTAGCCAATTCATTTCATTTCATACCTTCAAACGCTAATTCATTTTTTATTTGTTTAAATCCAGATTATTAATTTGTAACACAATTTGTTATAAAGAAACTTCACGTTTTTGGACTGTGACAACAAAAACTATGAATATCACTATACTTTAGACAATACACTATAGACAACGACCGCCGTATAAACTTTTGGAACTGTGTACTGTATATATAAGTTTACATGGGTTTCAACTTTCAAGAAACTAAGAATACGAAATCTTATTTCCCAAAATACATTAAACTTGAATTTAATGCAGACATTTATAGTTATAATATTTTTGTGGTTTTTTGTAAGACTTGCTGCTTATTAACGTAATTTGTAGAGAAACTAATATTTGTAAATTGACATGCATGTGGAAATATCTTCGCGTATGTTATCGCTTCTAAATGAAATGTTCAGATGAAACACAGAGCAACATCGTTACCTCTAAGAACATATATTATTGCATGGAGGTATATATACATGTATATAGTCATGTATATTATATTATATAATACAATATAATATAACTTTACATCGTGGACTAAACTTTGATTAGTTTGGGCCCCAATAAAACACAATACACCTTGACTATTCATCTGACTATCTGCATATGGACAAATTATGATAGCATATGAAAAAGAAATATTTTTGGCATATATATAGTTTCATAAATTATCCAAGATCACCCCGAGATGTGTCTATTCAACTCATGTTCGTTATTGGGACACTGTTGTAAAAAGTTAAACCAGGAATATTGTAGGACCTACACATGCATACACAATGTATATTTTTCATTAATATCATGTAAATGTAAGTTTTTAATTCAAAAGGTTCAAGAACCAGCGTTATTTGCACCTAACTTGTATAAGATCACATGCATGATGATTATTTTTGAAAACATAGCGCGGAATCAAAATTTGAAGTTTTGAACATATTATTTGTTACATTCATATAATAGGCCCTTCATAATAAAACGTTTCAAAAAACGATTCATAAATATTAGAAAGATTTGCATAAAAATTAAAATTCAGTCTACATTTTCGACTCGGAAGATTATATTTTCGTTGATACAAAATTTACGAACCCATGAAGTGAATAATTATGAAAAACATATAAGATTATTTATATTTATGCGCTATTGCATCTATAATACAAAAAAATTAAGAACATGACAAATCTTTATCGTATAATTCTATGAATTATTTTCTACGGTGGTTGCAAACATTTTTTAAAAATGCACGTTTAGTATTTTTGCCTTCATATATCTCCAAAATTCTCAAATTATGGATATTGATATCCATTTTAGCGTCGCGAGAGGTAATTTCAAAAATGTCATTATAACTCTTAAATGATAACCTGATTTCTAGAATAAAAATATCTGATTTTTTAAAACAGAAACATCGTTATGTGCGACACACATAATGCGTTTATGAAATTTTCGGTTTAAGGGCCAAGTCATTGTATATACGTTATTAGTTTTATCGAAATAGAATTTCTTTAAAATGTTCTTACCTCATATATGCTTTCCACACACCAAACGCGGTATTTTCTCATGACAGTGTAAAACAACGCGAAAACAAGGGCTATATCTTTGTGAGCCGCGTAATTACCGATGCCGAAACAAAATGCTGGAGACAAAGTTTTTGATAGTGTAATTCACTTTGAAAGAAAGTTGTTGTTGAGAAAAGCCAGTCTTTTGAAGAAGAGTTGTTGATGCGCTTTCTGCGAGTATAAGTCAATGCTCGATATGTATTTTTCTGAATGATCTCTAAACCAATGATCATTTTAAGTTTTGACACCCTGTCACTTCATCCAGTATATAAGCTGCTCCATTAAAATGGCCGTAGGAGAGTGAGCATCGAGTATATGGAGCAACCATGGATGATGGCAAAGGGGATCAAGGGGGCCAGCTCCATTGTTCCACCATGGACCGCTGCCTTACTCATTGGTTAGGCATTCTTTGGCTTGGGCGACCAATGGCAAGGGGCATATTATGCTGGAACTGGCAACTCGCTGGCTTATTGGTACATCAGGCTCATTTTTTATTCATTCTTGTATCGATTGATGAACCGTTTGCAGCCAGCCACTTGCTGGTGCAAGCAGTCATGGGAAAAGTGCCGTGCACGTTTGAACGGGAACGAAGCCCAGGGTTCTGACAACAAAAGGCATGTCGGAAGCCCTGCCCCCATCTTTAGCATGCAAAAAGCGATTGAAAACTAGCGTGCCTTGTCAGGGGAACGGCTAAATGCCGCATGAAACTAATTCACCATGCACAGTCTTGTGCGAACATGCATGAAAATCCAGTGGGACGATAATTTCATTTCAGCTCCCTCAATTTATGTGACTTCAACTATAATTAATTGGCTAAAACAGGGCCTGTGTATGTTCATTTATGTGATGCAAAGTTTGCAAAAAGCAGTATCTATAGATTCCCAGCTGGAGGATGCATAAGGATGAAATTTCACCTAAATGCACTACACTGAAAATGAACGTTATAACGGTCTGCATTCATTGCAGTGTTTTTTTCATAAATAAGCCAAATCGTATATGTATATCGATCGTTTAATACATTAGTTTACATATTAATGTATACATTCTTAATAGAGATGTGTTGTAAATTTTATTACGATGAAATACAATGTTTCGGTATTTTCTTATATTATTTCTTGAACTTGTAAAACAGAACTTCGGGACAAAGTTTAAGTATGGAAAATACTAATTTGACATATCTTCGATAATTAAATAAATTTTCACGGTTTCAACATATTGTATAAAGAATAGTTTTTTAACAATGCTTTTTTAAATGCTTTCGATAGGGATTTTTCTTTAAGGGTAGGCAATAACAGAAATTTAAAATATTAGGTTAAAAAACAAAAAATATAAGGTTGTCTAGGCATATATGCGTCTTAAGAATCGCTTTTTATATATACTTTTGTATAACATGTAACTTGCAAATGTATATGTTAATGACCATGATTCAGATGTATGAAAATGGCAGTCATAACTTGGTATTGATGAATTGACATGATTATTGTTTTTTAAAGTTTTACTTAAGTTTATTGATTTAGAAGCCTACGTGAACTTTTCAGAATGGAAACATAAAACATTACAGTTGTTAAAAATATTATTTCTAACATTAAAATCGAAAATAGCAAACTACGATACAAACAGTGGTTTTGCATTAATTTTTTATCATTATACTTTTGAAATTGTTGAAATTCTTTCATAATGCAGTAGGCTTTATATGTTGTTTTGTTTGGTTATTCATTGTAGCAGGCAAGGCTATTTGTCATGTATATACCGTTTAACTTGAAAATCGTCCTAAAGTAAACAGAAAAGTCAGTTTTCCATGCACTATATGAGAGTGCACTTGCATGTCACTTAGAATGTAATTCATAATTGATCATATCATCAAAGTATGTATTTCTATAAGCCTCTATTGGGAATTCAGACAAGATCTGCAGTTGCATTGCAAATTTGCAATCAATAATAGATGAATGAGAACGTTTTGCAATATGCATGCGTTTTTATAAAACTCAACGGAAATATAGTCCCATTGCGTGTATGATCATTATTTAGTTGTGTACACCCTCTCTTCATACACATGTACATGACATATTGCAAAAGAGTTAAGACATATCCTTACACAGTATTATTCCTCACGGAAAATTTTGCTAAATCGAAAATAATATTTAAATAATAAAAATAGAAAGCTTTCCATAATTGTTGAATAAAAAGATAAAACTGACAAATGACAATAGTAATAAAAAATCAAAACCATATATATTATCCAATTAGAATATATTATATTAATATCTCTACTATTTGTATTCAATATTAGGATTCAATATTAAGCTTTTAAATGTGTGGTTGGATCATGTGCTCTGGAAAACATAAGTGTGGGTTTGTCTCAAGCTTGACCAAGACTTAAAAGGTTGCATGAATCTATTGTGTAATAATATTGTGCTATGTACAATAAGTCATACGATTTATATAAAATATAAACATGTATCAAGTCATATAAAAAATTGTTCGATTAATTTAAGTGTAAACATTGATTAATATTGCACAAACTCATTTAAGGTAATTTCTATGTAGAATTACTTAATTCAGCTACATATGGATTACCTTAAAATATAAAACCTATCAGCTGATAGCTATATTAAATCTCATTTGTAATATTGATAAGTATATTTACGTAAAAATGAGTGAATTACTAATACTTGTAATTGTCAATGATTATAAATGGACAGTGTAAATATACGTAACATGCCTCTTAAGTGACTGTGTTCTGGAATCCTAAATTTACCTTATCATTTCTCATATTTTCCCCAATAAAGACTCGTTAATCACATAATACCAAATTTACTTTATAGATGTCTCATAAGTGTACTTTGCAAAAACAAATTTAGTTCCATATTGGAAACTTGTATACTTTTTTTAAAAAAATGACAGTTTCTCATACCTTTAAAATCTGCAAGTAGAATGTCCCGAAAGTCCTCATCTTCAACAAAAACCATTTTGAGTTCAATTTTAGTTTAATAACTTATTAATTACTTTTAATTATGTATGGTTATAGTTGTTCTCTGTTCACTTAGAACTGTTTAATGCTGTTGATCTAAACCGTGGTTGACGTTGTGTCTGCTAGCTGTTCCACTATAATCTGGGTTCTGGGAGAGGACCAAGTTGCACGTGCACTCTGTGAAACCACACACGCCAATTTAAGGTGAAAGTTTCCCGCACCCCCTATGTGATATATGGAATAGGTCAGTGGATACCTCATGCAGAGGCTAGTTTAAAAGGACCACAGGTAGGACGCTGTACTGACCCTTTTCCCTTTACTTGAACCGCTGCTTATTGAAATGCTAAACTGAAATTAGCCGTCGTGGATTACCCCTTGGATTACCTGGCGGGAGATCCAAATTACATGAGAGAAACCGACATTAGGGATGGTTTAATTTAAGGTGATTTACAACATTGAGTTTATCAAGTAGAAATACTACAAATGAAGTGAAAGTGAAATAACGGGTGGTCATCCTGTCCACTTCCGCAGTCTCGAAATACAGACGCTTTTTTATTTGGTACCAAGCAGACATGAACAAGCTGATGATATATTTGGAGAATTAGTATAAGTATGTACTAGTATTAGTATTTGTACTAAACCATATTTTAAGGCTATAATTTTTTTTTTCAATTTGGAGATATACACCTAAATTGCTTATCCTTTACCAGAGCTTAACACCTGTGGCAACATTTTTAGTATTTTAAACTGCATTTTTCTGCAGCAAATGTGAGATTTTTCTTAGGTAAACATGCCATTTTTCTGCATTTAATGTGGGATTTTTCTTAGGTAAAGATGCAACTTTTCTACATTAAAAGTGCGATTTTTCTGTTTTAAAATTGCAATTTCTATATATTTCACCTGGGCCAAATCTCGGCTCTGCTGGGTCCTGCATAATACTAGCGATCCTAAATATACAGTGAAACCTCGGTTTACGAACTTAATCCGTTCCTTTACCCTGTTCGTGAACTGAAAAGTTTGCGAACCAAATTATTTTTTTCCCCATTGCAATTAATGTAATTCCAAATAATGCGTTCTTTGTCCTAGAATTTATTTTTTTAGCATATTGCACTGCTTTATGTGTGGAAATAATACAGAAAGGCAATAAATATAACAATAATATTGGAAGAAAGCAGTTTAATATATATGTACATCCATGATTTCCAACATTATAGGAAATAAAGACACCCACTTGGTGTCGTCATGCTGACGTAGCTGTGAATGAAGTTCATTTGCAGGTTCTGGTGAAATTTACTTTAACAAACATTGTTTCCATTTGGAAAATTTGTATTATTATACTCTATTCGGTTGTTAATTATATGATTTAAGTCTCAAATCGACGTCATCAATGGATTGTCATCCATTGCATCTGCAATTGGCGTGGATAAAACAAGAGACGAATTTTTGCCATATTTGCAGTGTAGGCGATATCCTTGAAACTAATATCGATTTTAATTTGAATCCTTGGAAATTCTAACACAGTTTTGAGGTTTCTTATATTTAGTAAAACTTATCCATAACAAAGATGTTCTGCTGAAACTATAGTAAAACAATTGCAGAAACTCTGACCTTTGATTGGTGGTCCAGAGAAATGTGTTCGTAAACTGAAGCATCGTTCGTGACGAGAAACCACAAATGGTATTCATAGACCGATTTGTTCGTAGCCAGAGAGACGTTCGTAAACTGAGGTTCCAAATTTTGGACACTAATTCCCCCTCCCCCCAAAACAAGTGATGACACATATACTACCTGGTTTGAATATCTACCTATTGATGCTACCAACAGGGATATAATGAATAATTAATTAATTATACACAATGTGTATCACCTTAGCAGTTGTCATTGTATTGCTGTCGTAAGTATACAGCCGAAATCTTAAGACAATTTTTCTTCGATTTGAGGAATCGGGATTTTCTGAATGTTCACATGTTGGTAAAGGCGTGGGTGTATAGTTTGAATTCGCCCTTTCTATTACACCACGAACCTCTTTACAGGGGCATGCAAATTACTTTTTTTTCGTTTTTTCCTATGCAAAAGTTGTACAAGAGGTCCTGTGGAGCCCTTAATGAGCTTTTTTTCGCTCAGCGGATCTGATTTCGAACGCCATTGAGCTCCGCACGTGCACCCTTGTGAACTGGACAGATCCCTGCAGTGGTTACCACCTCTCACCCTTGGCGGGTGGAAACCAAACCATTGTCAGCACTTGGACAGAGGTCTAAGTAATTCATCAGCTTGCTCATTTTGATATTAGAAGTGATGAACAGATGTTCGTTCCGCCATAAATTCGATCATGTTCTGTACAGTACATGTATGGGGCAGTATATACTAGACGTTTTCATAAATGTAGTGATACCAATGTACGAAATGAAAATGACAGCAAAAGCATGCAGTATATCAAATGAAAAAAATAGTATATAGTCATTTTTTGTTGTGGTAATGTTAGCAATATCTATAAAACAATTGTTCAAATGTTTACTTGAGACCCATCCTATTTTGTCTGTACCAGAGGGCTCCTACCATTATATCAAGTTTTATAAAATATAGGACTTCTATTCTACATTCTGATGATGCTAGAGTATGTTGTCATTTCAACAAAATCCAAATGACTCAGGCATTATGATATTGCTGCCAAAGTTAAATCCTCACAGTTGAAAGGGAATAAGGTGAACCGACCATCCTTAAACTCGCAGGCTGGAGGCTTGGTATTAAGTTTAACAGAGCAATGATATTTTTTTCAATAATGTAATCTATCCATTCATGAATGGATATCATAGTTGAAGTTTTAAAAAATCTACTGCATGCCCTTACACCGCACCTATCGTTGACACCTTTGTAAATGATAACACGCCTTCATTCATGTCATCGTGACCATCATATGAGAATTTCATATAGGCAAACAATCGTGACCTCCTGGACATTGTAAGTGGATCCAGTAACAGTGGAACCTCGGTTTACGAATGTCTCTGTTTACGAACACCACATGTTGTTTCGCTTTACGAACGATGCTTCAGTTCACGAACACATTTCTCTGGACCACCAATCAAAGGTCCGAGTTTCTGCAATTGTTTTACTAGTTCCAGCAGAACATCTTTGTTACGGATAAGTTTTAGTAAATAGAAGAAACATCAGAAATATGTGGTAATTTCCAAGGATTTAAATTAATATCTTATTTTTGATGCAATTGATGACAATCTATTGATGACGTCGATTTCAGATTTAAATCATATACATACTTAACAACAGAATACAGTATAATAATACAAATTTTCCTAATGGAAACAATGTTTGTTAATATATATTCCAGAATTTGCAAATGAACTTGATTCACGGCAACGTCAACATGACGACACCACGTGGGTGTCTTTATTTCCTATAATGTTGGAAATCATGGATGTATACTAATATTAAACTGCTTTTTTTCTAATATTCCTTTTAAATGTATTTCCTGTCAGCATTATTTCCACAAATAAAGCCATAACACGTAAAAAAAATTGTCCGCATTATTTGGATTTATATTAATTGCAATGTAAAAAATTGATTCGGATCACGAACTATTCAGTTTACGAACAGGGTCAAGGAACTGATTAAGTTCGTAAACCGAGGTTCCGCTGTTTATTACAATGAACATCAATGGAACGTAGGACATAACGAAATTCATATTTTAAATCCCTGGTCTAAATGAGAGAAAATTCATATTTAAATCAATTGAAATTTTAAAACTGATGTTGATATACGTAGGTAGATCTTTAAATAACGCCATCTATCGTGAAACATATAAACTACCTGTTCTTATCCTCACTTTAGGACATTTGCTCTTCCGCCATCTAGTGTAACAAAGGAAAAATCAATAGCAACATCTTGTCTTCTAGAGCTATCGATATTTGCATGTTGTTATTCAAATTATTAGTGCTTATATTATAACCAACTTTTAGAAGCAATTTTTCCAATAACACCAGTTGACATGTTTGTGAAAATTCCTTCTGGAATTACTTCATCAAATATTGTTTCCCATATTCAGTTTTATGCAGAATTCATTGTTTGACTGGACTTGAGGGACTGAAGTCATGATATTCCCAATTCACTTTCTATGTACTCAACTGATCTATATAAATATTATTATCGCCAGAAGATTGATTTTTAGTATCGGAAATGCTCCGTGTCGTGCCTTTTGTATCCTTGATATGATTCTGATGTCAACACCCCCTCCCCAAAAACAAATAATCTGTGTCGGTATTAATAATTATCTCTTTCACTCTCACTGATATCATGGTTTTGAGTGGATTAGTTGCCATTATTTTCGATTATAGCGCTCGTCAAATTGTACAGTGGCACGTGCCAATAAAAATACTCTATCCAAGTCCCCTAATTTTAGCCAATAAAAGTGGCGGTTTTAGGGTGTCCCTCTTAATGGATATCCGCATTACATGCACACTTTAATGTAATTTGTTTGATAAACTGCATCCCTCAATCGCATGACTCCAAGTTGGTGACATGCAATCAACTGGTTCTTTGCAGATATGCTATAATTAAGTCTTGATGTTTCCAAACTACATTTTATTGGAGAATTACATTGAATTAGATTAAGTACGTGTATTTATTTGATCGATTGTTTAATTTACTTAAGTTCATTTAAAACAATTGTACGCAAATAGACACATGATATCGAGAATTACGGTTTAGTTACCGTATGAACACGAAATGTTTATGATGTGACATGCTCTTGTGTCAATTTTAATTCCCTGTTGGCTTAGATACAGTTTGTACATGTAGCTTCATATAAAACATGTATTGAAACTTGTACTAAGTATGGGGTTGTGTTCTTATATATTGGATTCGTTACGTGTATAGTGATTCCAAAGGGGCCATTCAAAAAGAACTTCCCCCCACCCTTCCGTCCCTTATAGACGTCCTTAATGGGTTTTTTAATAGTAGGGTGTCCAGAAAATTTGTTGGAACATACAAAGGCCCATCCTATAAATTTTCAAGCACCCGTCTCACTGCCAATTCGACGACATTTTTACTAATTTATCTGATTAACATAAATTTCCTGACCTGGAAGGGAAATTACAGCATAAAATTGGTGTTTAACACAAAGTTGAGCATAAATCCCGACTTATCCGAGGTTTTAAAAATTCCAGTATATTTGGGACTGGGGACATATTTCTTCCCCACAGAAAACCAACAGAACAGAAAATCCAAAAACTGTAAAATACCATCATTAGCGGACGTCCATAATGGCTTTACCCCCTTCTAATCCCCCTCCCCTCCCTTGTCACATGACAGCAGACTCCCCCCTCCCTCCCGAGGACGTCCTTTTTGAATGGCCAATACATTGGTTATTAACTGCATTAACGGATCCCACATTTATATCGATGATTAACTAATGAATGAATATTTCATAATAAATAGGAACGTTAAAGATGCGCATAACGACTATGGTTCAAATAGAAATAAATATTACTTACTGATTTTTTCCAATAAACTTCGAAAATTCAAGTTTATCACCGTATTTCCAATCATTTGGATATCAATGAAGGGATACCATGATGTTTTCCATTATCATCTGCGATTACATAAGTATACGTATCGATATTCGAGTATTTTTAAGGCACAGTTTTCCGTTGGTTTGTATTGCAATACTGGTTGTTTTAATCGAACTCATATATGGGAACATTAGTGGATAATTTTTAAACTATTTGTATCAGCTCTATAGTTATATAATGTTGGTAATAAGTTTTGTGGCAAATGCGGCGCGCCATATATATAGTCCCACAACATGGCTGCCAGACCTAGCTCCTCTTCCTCCCTCTAACAGGGTTTGGACTCTTACTGGTCTTTTCAGCACTATGGTTCTGTTCTTTGAAATAGGCTGCAGGTGTGCTGTGGCTCATGTTCAGACCCTGGTTGCATCGAGTATTTTATAAGCCTTAGGCCGGATTCCAGGCTCGCATGAACACATCATGCACTACTGGGAAGCGGGGGTGGAATGATGTAAATTTAAGCCATTTTTAATAACTAATACCATAGAATGGTATTTATTTTTGCTCGCTTTGCTCCTGAATTTTCTCCCCATTTTGGTCTTCCTAAATGGCTTTTCCCTCCATTTATCAGTTGTTTCCCCCCAATTTCTATTTTTCCTTGTTCTTTATTTGAATAGACGAATGCATTATTTTCTTGTTTCCCACATACACGTAATGCAAAATACTTATGCTTTTCCACCCACATTATCACAAAGGTTCTTTTCCAGAAGCCCTTCCAGTCTGTTATATGTTTATTCAAACGTTATGATGTCTAGAAAAAAAGGTTTTGAAACTGAAAACAGAAATCGAAGGAAACTATCGTGTTATAGTTTGAGTGTAAAAATAGAACGTTTTCTTTATTTCGCATTGGTTTTATTAACCTATTGATGAGCACAAACTCAGCCAGACATTCCACATTTTATATAAAATATTTTTTTACAATTTTATATTTTGATTTAAGTATTCCATCTTAAGGATTTTCCATCTTAGTAAGTAATTTCTATAGACAGTAGTTTTTTAAAAAAATTATTTCAACAGTTATTGTGTCCTTAGAGGCAACGAAAATTTATCCATTACTGAATACGTTAAAAGGTTTGTTGTATGACTTATTTTTGTTGGTTGAATTGACTGATACCTAACAGTTGTTAGTCAAAATTGTAGAATGGTATAGTATAACACCACGCTATAGAGACTTTTCAAAACTTGTACAGGTCCATTTCAGAAAGGACTGAGAATTTATCGAATGCAAAAAGTGATTCAACACAGTATTAAGATATATACGGTGCTATAACAAGTATTCACATTATTTTGTCCTTTATATGCCTAGCAGATGATAGTCTGACTTAATTTATAAATTTCAGATCTTGTGTAAAATCCGAATCATGATTATATATTGAATGCATTTCTTTTATAAAACAAAGACGACAAATGTGAATCTAGTGAATGTATTTATTCATATTTTCTGTTAATTTACAAACAAAAAAACATATATGGATTATTGATAAATACCGTGGTGCTTATAAAATGGATGTGAATTCCATCGTCATCGATAGGTTGCTGCTTGAAAATGTTTATCCATGCAAAGGGTCGGTTTCCTTTATATGGATTGTTCTTGTTTATTGTATTTGTGGTCTTTTATGCTATGGTCCGATACACAGGAGGAAATCAGAGGGGAGAAAAAAAGAGGGGACATTATCTACCTATGATTTTCCCAGATTTTTTTTCCCATTTGATGAACCCCAAGCTTCAAACGGAACTCTTGGGATTTTTTTCCATACGATTGAACTTCTGTCGCTTACGGTAAACAAAGGTACACAGAATGATTGGCTATTTAAACGCTTTAAAAGTCCAAACTGCGAGAGTTTCGTTAAAATTACTTGCTTTTTACTCAATATATGACTACTTGATAAAGTGCCAAAAAGTGTCTTATATTGGCTGACACCTTTCAAAATTAACATATTATACATCATATGCATGTTACACATGCAATGTTAGTTTAAGCTTTGTAATTGTCAGCAATTTTTGATTTCTCCTTGCGTCCCTTTTAAAATTAATTCGGTAAATAATTTTTACAATTTGAATACATTATGTTCAAATTTAATCTATATTAACTCCATATTGGTGATGATAAGACGTTTGGAAAGTAGCTCTCATTGTAAATAAAGTTTAGATTCAAAGCTATTATAATGAAAAAATTATACTTGGGGATAATAGTTATATTATGAAATATTTTAAAAGTTTATATAATTGGAGTAATTTAATATAAAGTTCAGTATACTTGGTGCAACAGCAATACAGCTTTTTATGTGCATTTTAATTTAATTGCAGGATATTAATTAACATTGAGTAAAATAATTTGTTATATAATTTGTAAAACATGCCGCTGTGAAATTGCTTTATTTTTCTTAATTTAAACTGTTTGTTGTAAATTGTGTTACAAAGGTTATCGTTATTTCTGTTAATGATATGTAAATAGAAATGGACTGGCGGAACAGAAAATCTATATTTTAATCAAATCCATTGATATTGAAATTTTAGTCATCCATTGACTCTAGGGACTACTAGGAGTATAAATGCAAATGAGTGAATTTGAAAGAATATCGCATACAAAGGCTATTCAAACATCATTTAAGCTAAAATCGCAATATTGATCTTATGTTTCGATTCAATTCCACGCCTGTCATTGGTTTATTGTGAACCAACACCTCCATGCTCGGGTAGACAGAAAATAAATGAATTTTTTGTGTGAATTTCCAAGTTTTAAAACAGATGCGAATAGTGTGTACACATGATTATATAAATGTATTGAGTTGCTATATTAAATTCGAACATCATGTGCTGCAACACTTTGAAGGGTCTTGAGGGATCTCGTTGGCCAACAGACATGCAACCATGCAGGTCGCCATGCAGACAGCATACATTGCATGCCCACTTGAATTCAGTTGTGTTTTCCGCAATACGTTGTGAGAACTTCATTTTCGATGCTATTCTGATCTTCATTCCACATCAGTGGCTCATCCCTGGCCCCAATTGCTAGTTCATGGAGGCCTCCAATAGAGTCGGGAGTAATTCTCCAGATATCCCTCTATAATGCCTCTTCAAGTGATTGTTCGCCTATCGCTTGTCCCGATAATCGACCAAATTAGCTTCCGGATATACAAGATCAAACATGGGGATTATGAAGGGACGTGCACGTACAGTATATAATCTTACTGGGGTTATCAAGCTGCACCGTATGTAGTCTATTAAAATGGTGCAAAATGCATCTCTATTCTATTAAAGATGAGTGCTTGATCAGAGGATTAGGGATGAAGCTGCTGGCGTTGGACAATGCCATGTATCCATGGAGTAGGCCCTGGTGCAGGCTTAGGGACACGTTGAAGAGCAGCCTAACGCTGGGCAAAGATTGAGTAAACCGCAAAATCTGCACAATTATCATCATCCCCGTGGAAAATGTTCAATCACTATATAGATTGTTTTCCAGATTTCTCTCTGGGATTCTTGCATTATTTTAAGTGGTTGGCCCATTGGACTTACGTATCAAATCAAAAAAGAACAAACTAATGTGTCCACACAAATGTTGATGACAATTATTCATTGATTTTTTCATCAAAAACAACATCGGATTGACATATTTGAAGAAAGATTCTTCAGGCATCAATATATAATAATATTAATAATTTTATTTATTGCTCAACTCCCACAACACAACGTTTCACAAAATCTGCACAATTATCATCATCCCCGTGGAAAATTTCCAATCACTATATAGATTGTTTTCCAGATTTCTCTCTGGGATTCTTGCATTATTTTAAGTGGTTGGCCCATTGGACTTACGTATCAAATCAAAAAAGAACAAACTAATGTGTCCACACAAATGTTGATGACAATTATTCATTGATTTTTTCATCAAAAACAACATCGGATTGACATATTTGAAGAAAGATTCTTCAGGCATCAATATATAATAATAATAATTTTATTTATTCCTCAACTCCACGACACAACTTTTCACAATAAATACACACTCAAAAAGTAAAACAGTAAGGACACGTGCATACCGTAAATATAATTGTTTTTATTTTCTAAAGGTCGGTATGCACCAAAGAAACATTAAGGCAAAAAAATATACACATGTTACCTTGATGTGTCCAGAAGTGTTTGTGAAACAATGTGTCAAAAACGGTCATTTTCTGATACATTTCATGTGTCCTGCTGATCGCTCAAGAGGCGGTCTGGACCAAAGGAAATTTGCGACACATGTTTCAAACAACATATTGGAAACTTTGTTTCAGTGTTTCTTGTGTATGTTTTATGTGCTTGTGTATGTTTCCTTTGGTGCATACCGACCTTAAGGGTGAGAAATGGAGTAATAGGAAACAATCAGGTTGGAAATGCAATGTTAAAGATTCATACATCACCAGGGGGTGCTGAAACGAAATAAAGTCACATTTTAGTTTGTTTTAAACGCTTGCCATGCATGTGTGCAGTCGTGACCACACACAGGCAATAGGTTCGAATTACATGTTATGATAAGTTTTATCTTTTATAAAGAGGTATTCCAAATACATTTAAGTGGCTAATGATGCGGGTTGGAATCGTACATCTGATATCCTTTCAGACTATACCATATCATTGCCAAGTATAATTCTCCAGGCGGCTGTATACGGTCGTGTAGGTAGCAGTCTATTGAAATGACTAGTGCATGCGGTAGGGCTGGTCTCATGTTCGAACTTTGCAAGTCATATCTACTACAAGTGAAACACGATATTTTGCGATGCCTTAATCCGAACGAATCATTGTCACATGCTCAGTAGGCAAGAAATAACCACAGCAAGGGAAATCTGCAGCCTTAACCGGTTTACCATCAGAAATCATGCAACCTCTAGAAAGTGTTGTAGCTTTATACGTATATTACAAGTTTTGAAAACTTGAATGCCACGTTTTAGTACTATTATTTTTGAATAAAAAGTACATCATCAAATTATCGATTTACTGACATTTGTTCGCCAACTAATTCTTCGTGGGCAATTATTCGGTGCACAGATCCTCGCATAGGTCATTTTTTCCAAAGTCAACTCTTCGCCGCACAATTATTCGCATAGTTCAATTAGTCATATAAATAATTAATAACCTAACCTAACCTCTGTCTAACGAAAAAACTATTCCCGCAAACAATTGTAAGGCGAACAATTGTATAGCGGGGAATTGACCTATTCGATAAAATAACCTATGCGAAAATTGAATAGGGAATAATAATCTGCAAAAAATTGTCTGGCGAAAATTTGTCCGGACACGAAATTATCGAAACTAATCAATAATGATTTATTATTTTATCAGAATTACAATGCATTGTGAAAAATCACAGTCTTAACACAGCAGATGCTACATTTCGAAAACAGAAAAATCTCACTTTCAACTTAGAAGATCGCAGTTTTATTTAAAAATACAGGTGGATTTTTATCTAAGAAAAATCTCTCTTTTTAATGCAGAAAAATTGCGTTTTTACCTTAAAAATCGCAGTTTTACTTAAAAATACAGGTGCATTTTTATATAAGAAAAATCTTTTCTTTTTAACGCAGAAAAATTGCATTTTTACCTTAAAAATCACACTTTTACCTAAGAATAATCGCAGTCTTCAATACAGAATAATTGAATTTCTAAAATAGAAACTTCGCACTTTTACTGCAAAACAAATGTATAAAAATCGCACAATTGTAGTGCAGAAAAATCACATTGTTATAATGCAAAAGTGCAATTTAGCTTTAAATTTATAAAATTTCTTGAATTTCGAAGGGGGAGGGGGACAAAATCTAACTAGAATATTCTTCCTGCCCCATATATAGGTCTTGGTTTATAATAAACGTTTAGTCAAATTTAATACAACCATACCTCGCTTTACGGCCAATAGATATGTTCAGGAAAAGTTGGCCATATAGCGAAAAAGCCGTATAACGAATACATTCTTTCCGCATTGTGATTTTCATTTTTTCCCTTCTTAAACCAAGTGAAACCCATATGTTGTTTTATTGTTAGCCAAATCCGACCTTGTTTGTGCAAATTGGGGCTACTTATCACATTTTTTGGCCACTTTCTTTAATTACAGCATTTTTTTTTACTGTAAATCGAAAAAGTGCCATAATTTAAAAACAAAGCCGTATAAAGAGATATACTAGGTGCATTATGCTTAGAATACAATTCAGATTGAAAATTTAAGTCCATTTGGTATATTGTAGATTCGTAATGTCAACACTATAAAGTGAAATCACAACGAAAAGCATGCTTTTTTCTAGTAGGCATGCAGTGGCAAATTTACGCACATTGAAGACGTGCCATTGAAAAGTGGACAAAGCATTTTGGTGACATTATTTGAAGGCGATTTTCGCTTTCGGGCTAAGATAGCTTAATGGCTTACACGAATAAATGGTTTACTAAAACCACTTTTCTTGTAGGCTCCATAATAAGGTTCTTTGCTGTTGAATGCCCACATGGTTGCTTGCCTTACCGACACTGCTAATCTCCTTCATGTGTCAATCAAAAGGTGTTAATAACACGAAGCTTTCTTTAATTCCAGTGTTAATGAACCAGCACTTAAACTGGTCCTTTCGACCTGGCTCAGGATTGAAACTCTTTAAACTTAAGCACATTGAATGCATTAAGCAATGTACGACAAGGATTAAGCATTGTTGACGAACAAATATATATGAGACCGAGAAAAGAACAGAACCCCTGCATGGCATATAAAAGCAAAATGGGAAAGATATGGAGTTTTGTAGCTCATGGATTATGCATCCGTGGAGATCAAAAGCGAATTTTGTACATTTTTGGTACTGCGTTTTCAACTACAACTCTATAATACAAGGTGGATGTGGATTGGTCTTTTTCAATCGTTTTCCGTTCGCTTCATCGCTCTTGAATGAACCGTGAAAAACCTCAGCTGCAAAGGTTTAGGGCCTTTTTCCTCCCTCCACCCCTCATATTTTTTCTTATTCATCAAATAATTGCTGGCTCAGCGAATTTGCTGCTGCTGCTGCTGCTGCTGCTATAGCCATTGTAGTTGCAATGACTAGATTTTTGTAATTAATAATATAAATATTAAAACAAAAGATTATTTTGCCACCATGTTAAAGAAATTAATTACCAGAGCATATTGAAAGAAAATGTTATATACTAAAGATTTGTTTTTTTTACTTATCGTTCATTGTGACATCATTTTGCAGTTTTGAATTTTAGATTACTTTTAAGGTTTTACAAGTTTGTGGGGTTTTGATTGTTGTTCTTTTACATTTTTTGTGAAACCTTTTGTCATACTTTTTCTATTGGTTATTTGTTGGCTTTTATTTTCTTATTTATTATTACTGCTTGTTCTTATCATGACCTATAGCCTTTGAGGCATTACTCCAACAAAATCCATCAAAGCAAACAAACAATATTGCTGTAACATGACGAGCTATTAAAGAATAATGCAAAATTGAAAGCTTTGGTTAGCTACACCATAAATTCCAAATTTCAAAATTTCTTGGAATTTATGATTTTAGGTGGATTAAAACATGTTTCCTGCATATTTCATATTTCAGGGATGTTACATGGATTTACATAGAAATCTTTAATAACAGTCTGTCTATAGATTTCCATGAATATACTGTTAACACAAGTATGTTGCCTGGCTTTACTGGTTTCATCTAATAAGCCTTCTAGATATGAACCATATTGGTTCACGTCTCCAAAAGACATTTCAAGATTAAGAGACACGAGGTGCTCTGCTAGAAATAAGCTGCCTTATGGTATTTACAAGCTGTGTAAGCTGCCTCTGTGTACAACTAGTCCCCATAGTCTCCCTATTTCAAATGGGTCCTTACGCTTCTTGTAGATCGCAGCTTTGCTACAGTGACTATACTGTGGAGGGATTAAAAATCCGTGGAGCGTGTGGTTGGAGCTGTTCCTCCATGTTCCATCGCAGTACTTGACTGAGTTTCAATGGATTCGAAAGGCGATTAAGCGCTTACAGGACTCTTCCCATCGCCTGTGAGGGATGCTTCATCCAGCGAAAATCACCCATTATCAGAGCGCTTTTGGGGGCGCTCACAAAATGGTCCCAAAAAACACCCTGCGATTGTTGCCATACTGTGGCAGGCCAGGTTCTAACTGGTCACTCGCCATTGAGTTTACAATAGATATCAGAACTGAAAATTAAACCACTGTAGGTAACGACCCTGAAAATTTGGTGGTGGTTAATGCGATTATATAAGATGTTCAGTGATACCTGTACACCATATATACTGCACTTTTTTTTTTTTTCTTTTGTAAAACTTTGTGCATACAACCGACCTACAATAGTAACAAAGTATATATAAAAAATGGCATGCAGCTTTTGTTAATACATTATTTTCTAGTATAAGTTAGCTCGTATTTGCATGGTAAAAAACTCTATAGGATAACGATATAATATGTGCAGTTGAATTGCGAGTATTACAATTTCCATGTGATATTTTATGAAGTAGAGTGGAACCTCGGTTTACGAACCTCTCTGTCTACGAGGCAAATCGGTCTATACACCATTTGTCGTCCACCATTCAAAGGCCCGAGTTTCATGCAATTGTTTTACTAGTTCCAGCAGAACAGCTTTGTTACGAATAAGTTTACTAAATACAAGAAACATAAAAAATGTGTTATAATTCCCAAGGATTCAATTTAAAATCGATATTAGTTTCAAGGCTATAGCTTCCATTGCAAATATGTCAAAACTTCGTCTCTTGTTTTATCCACGCCAATTGCAGACAATCCATTGATGACGTCAAAATTAAGACTTAAGTCATATATGTATAATTAACAACAGAATAGAGTATAATGATACATATTTTCCTTATAAAAACAATGCTTGTTAAAGTAAATTTCTTAAACAGAATCTGCAAATGAACTTGATTTACAGCAACATCAGCATGACGACACCACGTGGGTGTCTTTATTTCCTATAATGTTGGAAATCATGGATGCATATATTAAGCTGCTTTCTTCTAATATTACTTTATATGCATTTCATTTCTGTATTATTTCCACACATAAAGCAATAACGTGTTAAAAAAATTCTAGGACAAAGAACGCATTATTATTAGCATTATTAAGAGCTTTGCATTCCCATTGCAATTAATGTAAATCTATAGATTTACATTAATTGCAATGGGAACAATTAATTCGGATCACGAACTTTTCGGTTCACGAACAGGGTTAAGGAACGGATTAAGGTTCGGAAACTGATGTTCTACTGTATACAGATTTTGTATTAAAAATGTTCGGTTTTTTAACCCTTCATTAACACTAAATCTTATATGCGATTACTGATATGTTAATGATAATTTCATTTATTTTTAACAGATTGTGTAAAACCAAAGTATAAAAGATCATAAAAGCTACGATCGTATACACATCAAACGTGAAAAAATAACCGTAAGTTAATTATATCTGAATTTTCATTACTCATAAATACCTCCTTGATAAACACCATATCATTTGAAATCCTTTACAACCTGAGAAGAAGCTTACACATTTGAAATGGTGAGTTTTATTTAATTCATACAAAACATGTGAGTTTTTATATTTTGCATATTCGTGTGAAGCGTATTTGCACTTTCAAGTTGTAAAAAAGAACTCAAACACCATCTATAGAACACCTATATGAATCGGTAATGCAGGTAGGTTTATACACATGTGTATTCTATGAGAAGTTGTATGTGGCCATCACTAAAAACTAGTTCAACTTTAACTCAATGGACCTCACCTGAAAATCTTTTCAGAATTGCCGTTTTGTAGGCAAGTGTAATATGCATAAACGCAAATTGGATTAGAAAGCTATACCTCCAATTAAATATCTCCAGAAAGCTTTTCATGACATATATGTGAAAGTGAACTCGAGTGTAATAAATGTAAAATTAGAGTATGGCCCATTGGCTACTACTGCATGCGCCTCGTGAATTGGCTAAACTTTAGCCACTTGATTATCCAACGGTGCACAGCGTGCATGCATGATGTATCAATATGTAATTTAATGAGAAAAACGTGTGAAATTCATTTCAGCGTTTAAAGCTTAACAATTAATGAGGTTGAGTAAGTTTTCGCGCGGTAAAAAATATATGTGTTCAACTTTGAACTGGTGACCTTACCGACTTACAAGACCTATACAAGAACGAATATCAGCTTCCAGCTGGTATGAAGATTGGACACTGGACAGTACAATGCTTTTGAGACTTAATTGATACTAAATATGGTATACAGTATTTCATATACCGTATATTGCTGTTGGCATAATGCGAAATAAGATTTTGATAATTTTGAAACATAAAATGACACGTATTTCTGTTAGTAAATAATAGTTTAATTAACATGTGCATTGCATATACTATGTACTAGTATAGTTTGCTACTACAGTTCAGCTAAAACTATATATAGTCAACACTGATAACATATAGAAAGTCCACCTGGCAGTGGGATTCAATTGTCAAAGTTATTGGGACCTTTCTTGTTCCATAACTGAGGCTCACGTATTGTATTCCTCACCATATGATGGACTTGGTCTACAAATATTAGTTCCCAGTCGAAAAACAGTACAATGACATCTTTTGCGAAATAAATATTATATTAAAAGCTATATTATTAAGCTACTAAAAGGCCACTAACATTTTTAACATATTGCCTATGCATGGTTTAAGAGGGTCCAGTTAATGTTCTGGTCCAGTCTAGTGGACATGTACATTAAGAGGGTTCACAACCCTATTCTTTTCAATGGGTCGGGTTTACGAAGATACTCAAAGTTGAATGGGGGAGGTTTGGGTGGGGGTGAGAATTGTTTTTGGTGGCTTGATGGATCAGCAAGGGCATCCGCTTGTTGTTTTTCACTTTGAAATGGTTGATTTAAAAAAAATTAATATACAAGTTTGAAAAATGTCCGTTATTTTGCACACGCTGTCAACAGGTGGAAAAATTTAAATAATAATTTAATTTTAAAAAATGTACTATTTTAAAATGAAAAATGACAAGCGAAGCCCCTTGCTGATTTATTAAGTTATTTTAAACGGTTTGTATTTTTATTTAATATTTTTTTGTTTGACTGTGAGTGTCTTTGCACATTTACCCATTGAAAGGGATAGGGTTGTAGAGTCCCAAGTAAAAAGAAACATATTTACACAATTTACTCATTGCAATATCCGTAATAGGGACCGAGAGCTCTAACACGGTATAAGAGTAAAAATATAGGGCATAGGCATTGTAGACAAATCGATTTATGCTAACACATTTTTATTCATAGTTAGGGAATAATTTTTCAAGAAATTCGACAAATATATGAATTCAGCAAACATTAAAGGTATTCACTTGCAAAATGTTATCATACCATTACTATTAATTATCCATCGATAATTGGTGAAAGTACGTTCGGCAGACCGCGCATCCTTTAGGTCCTCATATATAGTAAAATAACTTTAGTGGGGTTGAGAGCGCCATCTGCTGGTAGGTCGATTCCTAAACTGATTTTATAGTGACGTTTGTCAACTTTCGTGAGAGTCGGAAATATATTTCTCATTGAAAATGCAGTGGCGAAGCAACGGACCGCATGCCGATCTGTGAGCGGAACTTTAAAAGGCCTTTTTGGTGACTGAAAAGGCAAAGAACATTCCGAGTTCATTAGTTCTTTGCACGGGATTATATTAGTATAATTTTGCAGGACAAAGATGGACCCAAGAAGGACTGCACATTGTGCGCGCCACAAAAAGCCCAGAAGCGGGAGGGCGTGGTCCAAAAGAGGTCTCTGTTTATGTCTGTGGCTAACCAAAGGCCGATTTCATTGGGAATGATATGGAAAGACCCACACAATCCATGCCTGACCAAGGATTAACTTGCTGCATTAGGCATCAATGGAGAGCCCAAACCCAAGGGGAACAGCTTTTAAACCTTTCGCACTGGGTAACTCCCGCTGATCTTTTGACCAAAAAAAAAGCTACTGCCCTTTCTTGCCGGGGAGCCTTGGGGTCATCTCCCTTATTTAACATTTGAACTGGAGGGACACAATGCTTCGTTTCTTTACAAATTGTTGTTTGATGACTACATTTAGGAGAAATTTTGAAGGCGGGAATTGTAGGCTTTTATAAGTCATAAAGATAAGATTTTAGATGAGGTCCATCAACTCCATCAACCCCACTCTTCTTACTGTGTTTGTCGGTATGCTGAAATTGTTGGCCTATTTTTCGTATTTTAACCGAAAATAACATACTCGTGAACAGAGTACACAACATACAGTGTATGCTGTTAAAACTGCCAAGTTTTGAACATTGTGTGCATTTAATATTCCATTTTCACTATTGTCATAAAATGCAGGTTTCAGAGGTTTAGAATCCACTTGCCGACACCCCTCTTCGCCGACACCCAGAGTTACAATTTTATTATAGTAACTCTGTTATAATGTTATTGGAACAGAGTTTTTGGCTAATCTGCCCTGACTTAAGTTACCTAATCCGAAATGACAAATTGGCGAAATGAATATCATTGACTAATTTTACGATAATTTATTATAATTTTATATTATCACTAAGTTATAATGTTATTTGAATACAGTTTTTGGCTAATCTGCCCTAACCTAACTTAAGGGGGGTTACAACCCTATCCCTTTCAATGGGAAAATTTGCAAAGACACTCACAGACAAACATAAAAAGATTAAATAAAAATAAAAATTGCTTAAAACAGTTTGTATTTCAGCAAGGTCATGATCGTGTCCTTTTTCACGTTAAAATAGTAGATTTTTTTAAATTAAATTATTATTTGAATTTTTGCACTCACAACTTGCCTATCTCATGCTGCCACCTGCTGGCAGCGTGTGCAAAATAACGGACATTTTTCAAACTTGTATATTAATTTTTTTGAAAAATCTACCATTTCAAAGTGAAAAACAACAATATGAGGCCCTTGCTGATCCATCAAGCCACGCCAAACAATTCTCACCCCAACCCAAACCTCCCTCATTCAACTGTGAGTATCTTTGCAAGCCCGACTCATTGAAAAGGATAGGGTTGTGATCCCTCTTAAGTTACCTAACCCGAAATGAAACGTTGGCAAAATGACAAGTGGAACGATACCGTTTCTGACTTATTTGTTACTCACATCTGTTAATTGTAACTTATAAAGAGAAAACGAAAATGGTAGTTCATTCTCGCTATATTTTTATATTTCTTTATTGGATTCAATTACGAAGTTTTAGAAGTTAATCTGTTAATGTTTGTTGTCCAAACAGCTTTTATAAGCTACAGCCCTCTTCAACCTACCTTCTTGTCCGTATAAATTTACCTTGCCATACCGGCTTACCTACCAGTAGCTCATATTACGCGCAGGTATAAGTTTCGTTGACCACCTACCTTCTGAAATTAAGATGCCAGATAAAGATCTACATTTCCCCACACCAAGAAATAAACGGTTTTCATTTAATGATTTGATTGCTAGTTATAAGGGATTAACACGTCTGGTGGTGGATCCGATATCATCTGACCACGGTTTCGGCCCTCACCTGAACTTGTTCTGCCTCAAGGGGCTTTCTTTGTACGAACATCGAAGGTGGTTGGACACCGTGAATATAGTACATAGGCGCCGGGGTCTAATTCTTGGTGAGGGCTAGTCGTGAATTTCAAAAGATAGCATCTCAAGCCGAAATTTCCAGAAATGTATCTTAGGGCCCATTCAAAAATTATGTCACACCTAGGGGGTGGGTGGGTTGTTTGTTTTTTGTGACAATTGTGACCAAGGGGTGGGTGGTGGTTCGGTAATGTGACATCACACAATCAAAATGTATGTCAAATGGTAAAAAATATGCGGTAAAATTTTTTTATTTTTTTTTAACATTTGAAATTTTGAATAGCAGTCGGGAAAAAAGGTTTGGGTCCTGTTTAAAATTAAGTTTTTTAAATATTTTTAAGTATTTTAACAAATAAAATTATAAAAGAATATAGAATTATAAAAAAATAATTGGGGAAGGGGTAATCGACGGGTTGTGACATCATTATGGATGGGGTGTAGTAAAATTTGTGACAATTGTGACAGAGGGGTGGGGGGGGGGTGTTTAAAAAGAGGCAAAAAAGTTTGACATAATTTATGGATCATTCCTTATATGAATTTCAAGAATTTCAAGATTCTAGTGGTTACATATTTCTATTTGTCTCCTTTGTACTTGCATATTTCTGATTCTTGGTAAACATTTAAAAAATATTACCAATATCACTACACATAGATGTCCAAGGGTGACTACTACTAAATAGACCCCCGATGAAGGCCTAATTGTTCCTAAACGTTGTGTAGAGGGGGAAATGTTGAGGTTTGGATATAGTACTTTTATTTGAAAATTTAGTGGAAAATTTTAGTTTGAACTTATAAGCGTACTCTGCATGCATTACGAACTGATTTTGAAAATATGGACTTAAAATATGGACTCATAGTTATTATTTTATATATAAAGATAATGTGTAATTTCACGTGAATTGGAAATGGATATGGATTAAGAATATGTATACTTTATAAATTTTATTTCAGTACTTTTGAATTTCTTATATCGTACCTTAAACTTGGAAAACACATTGAATTAATTATATTCCAGGTTTTTTTTTATTTCAAATTCAGGCTGTATATATGTGTATATTCCAGATCTATATTATATTCAAATTACAGAATTATCGAAAAATCAATATTCATTTAATCATTCATGAAGTGGCACGTAGTGGTTCAATTCAACTTTAGGACCTTACTGTGGAAAAAACGCCATGTGGTATGGGCATAGGTCCAATGCCCCTGTAAAACATAGCTTCCCTAAAATCCAGGTATAGAAGCAATTTTTTCGAATAGGAATGAAAAGCATCCTTAAACAGGCCACCTGTATATACACTTTTGTACATACAGGTGGCCGCCTTACAGGGAAAACCCATTTATTTATTTTTGGTATATGATTTAAATTATTTTTGTAATTTTTAATAGATATAAGACATCAAAATGTTCCATATTTGTGTGGTATTTTATCAGTTTTAATGACATTTGGGCTTTTTTTCAAAATAAAATTATTTATAATAAGGCTAATAATACGGATAATCAGGGTTCTACTGTAGTAATTTACGATTCGTACATTTGAAAATGGCACAAAATTGTATTGTTTGAAATTATACATTTCCTTTAGAATTGACGTCTGATTCTAGGGCATCCTATAGATCTCACATTCAATTTTGAATTATGTATTTCCAAAAATGTGCAGGGATAACTTTTTTTTTAGAAAAAAAAAGTGTGGATATACATGTAATTCACCTTTGAGTAAATATATGATGACACGTCGGTGTCAGTGTATGTCAGGATATATATTTATATACATTTTAAACATTGTAAGTTGATGGCTTTATGAAACTCTTTACGATAAAAAATATATCCCTTCCTTACGGTTATAAACTCGATATATAGCTTTGGATACCGCGTTTATTTGCTGTTCGAAACAGATTTTTAAAAAAATCTTTCCTCGGCATACGTCTGAATGAAGCCATTGCCACATTTTATAAGTGGGTTTTCGAATTGCTATTCTGTGTGTTTGGATTAGAACTTTTTCCAAACCTGAAAGCTGACAGCTCGAGAGGACTATCGTTAAAGTGACTCCTTTGTTAAGGATCCTCTTCAATCTAAACTTGTTCAAATATGACGAGTCGCTCATTTTCCAATAGTTAGCTCAGCCGATGTTGATGGACTTTTTTTTTTCTCCAAATCTCAGCCAACAAAAGTCGGCGCATTCACCGTGTTGATGCGGAGAAAATTGAGCCATTTGTAGCAAATCCCCGAAGGAAAAGTTGCTAAACTATAGTTTTCGATCCAATATGTCATCACAACTGTGCGCTGTTGGTTATACTCCAGGGAAATAACGAACCAAATGCACTTTAGAAGACATACCATACACCAGGTTGTGGAGGGGAAACCAATTAAATGAAAGCTTCAGAAATGAATATGTACCATTTCAGTCGCCAAACTGTATTTGATAGGGTCGATCTCAAAGTAAACCAATGGATGAGTTTCTCCATTGTAAAAAAAAGGATAGACCAAATTTGAGACTTGCTGTATACATTACATGCAGCATTCAAACTGGTCATCGAGGGCTTGCAATGGACAAGTTTGCCTTTCTTATAGAATGGGTGTCAAAATTAATTTCACCTGTGATATGCACAAGGGAAATAAGGAGTCTAGTGGCATTAGAATAGAAGTAAAAGCATAGCCTTGGTCGATTTTCAGTGGAACTGTCCTGGCATGTGATCTGTCTTAAATGTAATATTCCCCCACTTAAAGACTCGGTTTGGTTAAGCTAAAATAGCATTAAAATAAAGTTATAACATAATGGAAGGCGTCGATTAAAACTAGCAATATCTGCTGATCAAACAATTTCAAACTTTGTTTTCTGTATTTGAAACAAAAACCTGCTTAGAGAAACCAGTTTTCCAAAAAAAAAAGGAAAAAGCGTTCCATTTATTTCATTTTCGATTTTTAACTTCGAAACTTTATCAGAAGTTCAAAACGTTAAGCAATTTTCCTTAATTTCGAATTATATGATACGCAGAATCAGAAAAGTTGATGCAGTATCTTAAAAAATTCGTTTTATTTTTCTATGATTTACACAAAATTCATTTTCCGATTAAAATGTAAGAAAATCTGATATCACCTCATGTAGAATTAATCGCCAGCTAGGAAAAAAAAGCCCGCTTTATGGAATTTTCCTCAATCAATAATCATTAGCAAAAATATTTTCGCATTTTTTGCGTTAAAGTTACCTGTATGTGGTATATAATCTTTACCTTATAAACCCGAAGTAGTGGTAAATCGTATTTCAAAATGCTGGCTGAGCTACAATATGTTATGCTGGGCATTCCATATTCAAATTTCCCCCCAAATAATTTTTTGCTAACTGCAAGTGCAGATAGGGAAAAACCTTCTGGTCAAAAGAGTACTGTGTTGAAAAGGTGTTCCAGATTTCAGCACTATAATCATCTTCAAAAGATGTCAACAAACGCAACATTTTTATAAAAAATAAAGATAAGCTAGAAAAAAAATTTTAAAAGTGATGCACCCTGCATTTAAAAACACTCTGGTTGTCCATTTGAAACTCTGGAACTTAAGAAATCCAAAAAAATATAGAATATGTTGTAGTTAAGCAGGCATTAAACTTAAGCATTGAAGTTTCTTGAAGTCGCATCACACAGTCATAATATTTACGTTTCTCTTGAAAAACTTGCTCGTTTAATTAAAATGAGCACAATTTAACTGCGTCACAACATATGGTGTTGTGCTCGTTTTCAATGCAGAGTTTTCAAATTAAGACGTCAAAAGTGTCCCAAATTGAACATTTCAATGAAAGCAATCTACTGAAAATAAATATTTATGTATCACTTGATGTATCACTATCACAATAATCATCCCCAAATGTCTCACAAGGGTTAAATGTTAACAGTTTTGAACGTGCTGCCGCCATTGAGGCGATGCTGGAATTAAAACTTGAAAATGTTGGCATCACTGGTTCATTCTGTTGCATCTTAATCCTGTCATATTCTGTAATTTTATGATTGCTTGTAGAGTCCGAATTTTCTGTTGCTTGTTGTTGCAGTTTTATAGTTTCATCAAGAGATTTCTCATTAGGTGTTGTTGATCTCTGCTCTGTAATTCCACTAGCTAACAACGCTCGTGCTTCTCGCATTTGCCATTCCTCAACTTTAGGAACCAAAACGGTTTTCAGTTCGGTAAACATTCTTTTTGAAATGTTCCTTTCCTCCGCAGTCTTTTTCTAAGATGAGAAATATAGTTTTAGAAACTTAAAATCTTAACCACTGGCATGTCGGAATTCATTCTCATTGCATAAACTTACCCTGAGTTCCAAATCCCAATAAGAATCTCCATCCTCATTTGGCATTTCGCTTTCATCAACATAGGCTTCAAAAATCTAGATAACATAAATTAAAGAAAAACAGATTTAACATTCTATTCTTCGCACAGAGATTAATAAGACGAGGACATCGAATCATGTCCTAAATTTGTAATTTATAAAAAGAACTGCAAACATAATGCAACGAAAATATTACCTGATCCTCTGGTGCAATGTCTGTCTTTACAAGCAAAGGAATTCCAGATGAGCAGTCTGGGGAATTTTCAATTTGTGCAATGGCAGGGATTTCCAAATCTATATCAATTCAAAAATTCTTAGAAATGTTTGCTTGAAAAATTGTTATTCATTATAGATTTTCAAAACCTTACTGCCACATTCTTCTCGATTTGGACAAAGTTTATGTAAACGCAGAGAACTTTCTTCCCAGCATAGAGTGCAAGCATGCAAATCCTGCTTTATTAACTCTAGTTGGTCATTTAGTTTATGATATGCATCTAGGTTAAGTTGATGCTCATTTGCATGAGTAGCCACAGTGCACTTGCAAATATCATCAGTGTTTTCAAGCACATCTGTAAAATCTTCAATTCTGAAAACATATCAAGATTAACAATGTAACAACTGTTACACATGTTTCAAGCATGCAGCTTTTAACATTTGTTTCAGCAAATACTAAGTTACATTTTTTTTTGTACCTTGATATTGAGACCTGCATATGCAAAGCCAAGCTATTCATGGCAGTCACTAATGCTCTTTGCGAGGTCATGACCGACTGGATCACAGATGCGCTTCCCTTGTTAGGCACCTTTCTCTCTCTGGTGCTTTTTCGATGAAACTGAAAGTTGTCATTCAGCATGTTCGAAGCATCCCTCACCTTCATGCATAGAGACTTAATAATTTGAGGAGGAATTTTAAAGAAATTCTCTAACCATAAAACGAGGACAATTTCATTAGTGACGTTTTAAAAACAAAGACACTAATTCTATACTTACAGTGGTTTAAAGATTCAATCAAAAATAGCTCCAATTATTAAAAATATATAGTGTACATTAAATTTGAAAGTACAGTGGCCCCTCGCTATAAAGTGCGTTTGGGGCGGAATTGTTGACCCGTGTTTCTATATAGGTGAATCACCCAAAGTCCCCTCGTTATATCAGAATCCGCGGTATAGCGAGGGTCTACTATATTTATATTTATTTTATCGAAACAAAATTATTTTGAATCCAATGGCCACTTTTGAAATTTCAACCATTGTAAATCTAGGAATACGTCCTCTTAAATAGAATGTAAACGGTTTTACACACCTGCGCAAGGGCTTTTAGTGTCAGCTTTAAATTCAGGGTAATAACAAAGGGCAAGACGGCGTAAAAATTCTGATAATTGCAGACCAAAAAGCTGACCCATTTCCTGAAAGTAAACAAGTTAAAAGTCATACGAGATAAAACTGCTATGGTGTCACTATTCGCAACTTCAACATTAAAAATAAATAAATACAGAAACAAAATTATTTCCGAATTTATTCAAAAAAGAAGATGCAACATAAATTAAACAAATCCAAACATGTGTTACTTAAAAAAATAAGTTATAAAACTATTTATAAACTATATAAGTTATTAAAATTAAATTTAAAGAAGAATGAAAACCATTACACTAGTTACCTTAATTGTTGATACTGATAACCTTTCAGTCGAGTTTGAAAGTTCATCTTTACCCACATCAAAAGAAAGAAGGGCTCCAAGTTCTTGGTTTGCTATGTATGCAATATAATGACCATTGTCAATTTCTTTTTTCAAAGGATATGTTAGTATGTTAAGAAAATTAAAATTCAATGAATAAATTTTAAATCAAAGATTCGGAGAATTCCAAGCACTGAAATCATGAAAGGATATGAATAAATGAGTTGCATAGTCGATTCTTTTGTAGCGTTGAACCTTTCCCTAAGACAGGTGAAAAGGCAAACCCTTAATGACGTGCAGAGACAACCATTTGGCAGAGACTGCAAACGAGGAAAAAGTTCGGACTGTTCCATCTTGGACGCAGAAGTACCTGCTGTGGTTCTGATATTGTATTATTACAATAAGCTCAAATTCATATTTAATTATGGCATTACATAAAGTAGATGTCCAAGCTTGTTACTTACAAGATTAAGCCTCGTCCTATGACTTCCAGTTCTTGAATATAGTTTAGGCATTTTTGAGCTGATTTTAGAAAGCTTTCACTTTCATGCACATATTCAGTTACTTGAGACAAACTCTTCATCAGTGATTTTTTCTTTCTCCAAAAAATAACTCGCTTTGATAACTGTAGCAACACATAAGCTGATATTGTTGATATAAAAATGCCCTCAGTAATAGTTAAAGAATTATTGAACACAGAGGCTTCCGATTGGAACTTTGCACAGGAATAAGCAAATATAAGTATTACAGGTGCAACGATACTGAAAAACGAAAATAAAATACATTAATGCACAAATGCATATAAATAAATAGGAGAAATCATTGTATGATATACTCACATTTTAAGATCCAATCCTAAAAACATATATTTAGATGTAACAACCATTGTAGATGGAGGTTGGACAAATGGATCTAAAAAGTTTTCCAAAAAGTTTGCATCATCCTCCATCAAGGCTCTTGAATTCAGAATAACTTTCCTGTGTTCATGTAGGTAATATTCCACCTGTAGAATTTGTGAAACATGATATTAAGGTCGATTCTCATGTTTATTTATATCATATTCTTTTTACCTGGCTTCAATACTTACTAATGTTTTACGGGCAGAAGTTAACAGCAGTTCTGATTTGAAATAGCTTAGCAGCGTAGATGTCGTTTTTAAAAACTTGTCCTAATTAGAAAAACAAGTTTATTGTTAATTTTTTAAATGGCACTCATGATCAAATGGTTACATTAGGTCGACAAATGGGAATAGAGCAAATAAGAAAAGGCTTTTGCAGACGAGGGATCACGGTCTGAAACCAAACCCGGATTTATTACTTGCCATGTGAATAATGCAACCTCTAAGTCGTCTGGCTCGATCAAAATGGTTGGTTGATTAGTAAATCAACAACATGAACTTAATTAGTCCTGTTTAATTTTACTACATGCAGCTCGCACATCACACGATCAGGTGGTTCAGAAGATGTACCTGGGACCCGATAAAATTAACACGTATCATGGGATGCAATATTTCAGTTGTTACACTATCAAATAATTTTAGAAACTTTAAATGCACCGTAAGAATTTGGAGACCATACTGCCACTGCTTTATAAGTAATATTGAGTCTCATGTACACATTTTAGTGATTGAAGCATTGATATTTGAGGAATTAATTAACCATCTTTGACCCAAAGGTATTATTTTTGTGTGATTCCAAAGCCATGATATTTAGTTGACACGTGTGCTTATATATTAAGTAATGATTTCATTTATTCCCCATGCATGTTTTGACTTCTTGTAAGTTGCAGTACTGTATGTGCAATAATCCAAGCAATATGTGCGCACTTTCATTGTGACAGATTTATGGTTGTGTACGTTGCTTACGTGACGCCTAACAGCTACGTATGCTTCAGGATTGTATCAGATTCGTGTTAGCTAGTGCTTAACAATTTTATTCTTACGGAAATTCTTGTCCAGAAGGATGATGATGTTGATGATGCCTTGGTTTTTCTTCCATCCCCTTCTTCCCTCACGTCTTTCCGCTGCTCACATTCAACCAAACCCTGTTCGTGCATGTACTTGTAGAGCGCTGAATGCTAACAACAGAAACAAGACTGAGGTTTACAATATCTAATCGTGCAATAGATAGTTATAAAAACGTTATTTCATACCTCCAAATCCACATCTTCGTCTTCATCGCCATCATTTGCCATCATGGACAAGTGTACACAAGGCTCTCCGTCGTCTGCTTGAAATCAGTTACATTTATTAATAACTAGATGGCGCAAGTAGCTCTCCTGTTTCGAAAAGCGATGCTTCGAAACGCTGTACATGAATGAGTTGTGTTTGTTTTGTGATCGTCCGTGTGAAGTATTCCTTCCTTCACCATTTTAATGCGGTTTTTTAGTTGTTAGCATAAAAAACTTAAAATGAATATTGCAAATGTTCAGCATTGCGCGTTTTCATCGTGGTATGATAGTTTTCGTAAAGTTACCATCAAAAGGTAAGTAACGGTGTTTCGGTGTTGTGAACATTTGGCAGAGCTAGGTTGCAATGTGTTGCAAAAGATTGCATTTTATTTGCGTAAAACTTTGGCACTGGCTTGATTAAATAAGGTGCCATGAACTAGAACAGTTTAGTTGACTGCAGTTAAAGGACAACGACTACAATTTCAAACTACGTTTTAGCATTATTGTCTGCACCATTCATAGTGAAGCACCATTTTTAAACTTTTTTGTACATGCAGAATGAGCATGTCACGTGTAGTAATGGAATATGAAATAGGAATTTTATTATTGAAATCCATATTTTTAAATCTTTATGAGATCGTTTGTGAGCTATGTATTGTACGTTGGTAGTAAAGGCTGCATATAGCACGTGGTTTTAATTAATTTTTCAAAGTAGGTGACTAAATAGCCTTTTGCCATGGGCAAAACTTGGCATTCCATTGATGCTATGCTGTTATTAGTCTCCTGTTTGAAGTTATTTATTATTTATGGAGAGATTAAAATTTGTCTCCAGCGTAATATATTGAGGAGAAATGATTATAATGAAGTAGTCAGGTGATTTAATTCCTCCATGAAAAATTAGTGTGTTGTCAACTACAGAAGAAATATCACTAACTGTACTGTTGCTGGTTTTAGTACTTTTATAGTAATTAAGTAAAGGCATAATTTACCAAATTAATTCTGAATATTCCAAGTTCGAACCATACAAATGCCATTGGAAGATATGGAAGTTCTTTGGGAAAGCGCTCCCAAGCAACGGTGTAAAATAAGTCAGGCATTTTCCAGAATGCATGTATTCCGATTATAGCTAGTAACCGCAGACTAGATTTTAATCTATAATTTAATTAATTGGTCTGCTTGCTGGAAAGTGCATACCAAAGCCATATTGTCAAGTACGTTGACATGGTTGTTGCATTTGTAACATAAAGCTTTCTACACAAAATAATTTTCATTGTGTTTACTTTGTCATATTAATTGTCATGCATTATTTGCATAATTTACTAATTGGCATGAATGCAATGAACGGTATGTACTGATCTACTTATCACATTGCAGTACACTTCCCCTAGTATATAGATGTTGAGAATAATATTGCAAGGGAGAGACAAAGTCATGGGGCGTCAAACACTATAGTCCAATTATTGAGTTGTGAGCTGTCTGTGTTCACTACATGTAAGCTTGCTGCCACAGTGCGTGATGTTATTAATCGATTTCAGAAATTGATAATGTTCACGAGAAGATTGAATAGAGTCCATTTCAACATTTTTGTTAACCAAGCATGCGGATATCATCTGGTTTTTCCACATAGCTCACGATACTCTAATTTGAATACATTCTGAACTTTTCCATTCAACAGAGTAAACAAATAAAATGAAATAATGATTTGAAAAAAAAAGTGTATATGGGAAATCTCTAAACCAACATTGTTTATTCTGTTTTTTTTGTTCTAAAAAAGGTTAACTTCATCTCTAAGGTAAATAATTACTGGTATTTTCATTACAGTACATTCCATCTCGAATAGATTCTCAAGCGCAATGTGTTCATACTTGGATCACTACTTGGCAAAATTTGATGTAGTCATTGTAGTCAGTGTACCCCCCGGTAATTCGCACACTGATTGTAGTCTTCCAAACTGGAAGGAAAGGATTTGCATTCTGGATAATGACTGCTCATACACACTATCATAAACAACAGTTAATACAAATATTACGGATGGGTGTGTTTATAAAAATAACGACAAAGATCTAAAGATAAAAAAACTACTAACTTTATTTCAACTATATACTGTTTATCTGAATCCATCAAGTAATGTTGTAGATATTATCTGAAACATTTTATTTTTGAGGCATGAATTAAACATACCATTAAATCTATCTTTTTCAACTGAATCCTAAAATTCGAAATTTAAAATTCTGCATTTTACAAGAGAAGTGAGCTATTGCACCTCTCTTAATTGTCAGCCAATTATACACGAGTATGTGTGTTAACACAAAAACTATTTACTGAAGGAGTGACAGTCGTTGCTATCTTCAACAAATTACGCTTGTTTTTGCTGCTTTACTGTTTTGTAAATGAGGCTAATGAAGCCCTGAAACTCTTGTGTGACATTTGGAAATAATCAGCTTTTGCTTGATGCGTGCACTAAGATTTTTATCAACTGTACAGTAAATGAGTGTTTCAATGGTGAATATACAAATGTTTAAAGCATGTAGAGTTCAGCACCCAGCCTTATTACTGTAATTCTCCAGCGCAACCTGCTCTGCCTAAATATTCTCAATCTTAAAATAGTTTCTTCTTTTCATCTTAGTCGGATAATTCCCTTGCCACAGGATTTTATTGATTATCTTCTTGCTGATGGCATCATCTTGCCTGAAGGGTATGTTTGGCATTAATTTGTGTGCTGAATGGTCTGCCTTCCAGCTAATTGAAAGCTTTTAATGTTCAATTAATTTATTGGAATGTGTGGGCGTGATGGTGGCTCTAGTCTGATTTGCATCATATTGATTTTTCTCTTTTAACTAATATTTAGCTCATATACTGAATATAAATATGATAAAAACTCAAATGACGATTGGGATGATGATCAGGTAATTTTAGGCAAATAATTTCATGATTTAAGTCCTATTCTGGCGTGCTACGCCAGTAATTTATAGTGTGTGCGTTGAAATTTATTATAGGAAGAAGGGAGCGAAGCATATGCGGAAGAGTCAAAGGTACGGTGATAATAAACATTGTCATGCGTGTTTATTTTTGGGCTATAACCCAGTTTAAAATCAATATGCACGCATTTAGTGGGCAAATGTGATAGGTTAACATCATGCACAAATACAGTCTGGCACGACACAATGCAATACCAAAATCGATTTGATTGCATAATGAACATGTCAAATTGGCAACACCCACAAATGAACAGGAAAACATTAAGTATTACCCAATTAACAAGTAAAGGCCAAGATGAGTGGACAAAATGTTTCTGTTCATCAAATGTTTGCTTTCATTGCTAAACCACCATATATGTACAGTAGAACACTGCTAATACAAAATTCCTGATAAAGGAAACTAAGATCTGAAATTTGAAAAGTTTAAAATAGGAACTCAAAGTTATGATACAATGGAAACGGTGTGCACAAATTAAACTTTTTAATAAAACATTTACTGGCTTATGTATAATTCGCAATACTGTCTATTGTGCATGGATGTTAAATATGACCCCATTCATAAAGATTTTGAGGACATTATTGTTTTAATTTTGTCTGCTTTTCAAACTTATTTGTATACCTGTTAGGCCCCCTCCTTTCCTGAATTGGAAGAAAAAATCAAAAGTTGCATTGAAGAACTAGGTGGAAATGTTTTTCCAAAATTAAATTGGAGCTCACCTAAAGTAAGTGTACAACTTTCAAAAAAATAAATAAATAAAAAATACACAGGCATCTTCATGCATTGCTATGACAAATCTTAGAAATCTTTCTTTTTATGATGGTATAAACATTATTGGTTTAATATAATGATGTATTTAAATTGAGGCAACTTTTTTGCTTCAGACATTATTGAAAATAATGGCTTTTAATAATGTTGTTTGAAAACATACAAGTCTTCTTTTGGGAATATTTCTGACTTAACATTGAAATATAAGAAGCAAAACGTTTTTATTGAGAAATTGCATTGCTTATGCTTTGAAGCATCCTGTGTTATAAATAATGATCAATTTTAATGGGATTTTTGGAAAATTGATATATTTGCCAATGTTGATATATAGCTATGTGGTTTTTTAGGATGCAAAATGGATAACGGCTGATCACACGCTGCAGTGCGGCTCACTAGGTGAAGTGATCCTACTTCTGAAAAGCTCAGATTTTATAACTCACGATTTACTGCAACCGTACGTGTTATCAGATACAGTATTGCATATGTAACAAATAACAATGAACATTTATAACATTTAGTTATGTCTATTTCTGTGCAGTTTTAAAGATTGTGTAGATTCCGATGCCGGTTCAGTAGAGTCTAACTCTACCAACAAGGATACTAACTCTATCAAGGAAAATGCACAACCGACAATTCAGCATGAATTAATACTACGTAAATGGGTTGACGTCAATCCAGCTACCGAATTTCGCTGCTTTGTCAAGGATGGTTCTTTAATAGGTAGCCTTTCAGTAGCTTTTATCCATTAGGGTAATAACACCGCTTGCTGAATTATTTTTTGGTACCAGATTAATCGCTTGTCATATATTCTGGGCTCAGATTTTTCAACTAGAGGGAAATTTATTGAACTTTCCTATGTAAACGTTTTGACACAAATTTTAAGTTACGATATGCATTAAATTTCTTTTAAGCTATCAGCCAACGTGATTATACAAACTACTATGAACACATATGCGATAAGAAATCTCAGATCATACAGGATATATCGTCATTCTTCAAGGAAAATATCTCTGGAAAGTTTCCAGATAGCAATTGTAAGTCAACCGAATGATTTTTTTATGGGGCTACAATGCTCACTCCATGTTTCGTCTAATCAAATTTGTTTTAATTTGTAGATGTATTTGACGTTTACCAAGTTTCAAAGGTACTAGTTAATGGCGTATCAACACTCCTGTCCCTATGCATTTTAAAATGAGGTTTTATATTGGAAAGGGCTTAATTATAATATGCGTTTTATAGGATATAATGATGCTAATTGATTTTAATCCATTCGGAGTAACGACCGATTCGCTTTTATTTGAATGGAATGACTTGGAAAATATGAAACGCCAACACGGCAAGGTGAGATAGATATCCATTAATTATACAATTTTTGTGCCAAACTTGCTAAACTTGGTTGACCTGAGCATTGCTTATACACCTTGTAATATATATTCTTATTATTCTTATTATCCTTATCTAAATCAACTGGTAAGTTATGCGATTTTAGCAGGCACAAGTCCTATTATTCTCCGTTATTTACAGTTTTTTAGATTATTCTAAAGGATCGTTAAAGTGTTGTACATTTTCCCTCGAGGTCATATTTAATTATTATAAGTCAATGTATTCAGTGTGTATATATTTACACACAATTTCCCAGATCAGAATAAATTGTTCGTCTACTGCCAAGTGAAACTCGAAAGAACCTAGGCTGAAATTTACTGGAAATCATATGCCATTTACTAGAAGATTATGGATTTTTTTTCCTTCACAGGCGCCAGTATTTCGTTGTGTAACTAGCTACAATGGAATTCAACCAAGCCCTTATAGGTATTATGCAATGCCTGTTGATGTTTTAGACGTTAGCACGGCGCAAAACCTTTCTAAGATGTTTGATCTGCTACAGCTAGTAAGAATCTTTCTTAAATATTTCATTCAAGTTTTGACGAAATTTTATTGGACTTGTAATTTATTGTCTTTCATTTCTTTGGTGCAGAAAAACAGCAAGGGAGGAAGTGCCCCTTACCCGTCATCTTCAGATAGCGACGACGAGCAAGCTATAAATCTTTCAACTTCATAAAGCGGTTTTTTTTAAGAAGCTCTAGGATGCTTAAGGGGATGACAAAGTGAAATTTCACCATTTACGAGGGGGAGGAAGATGGTGATAATGAGAATACTATGGTGTATTTTGATGTAAAAGGAGAGGAAAAAATTTGTTAATTTATTTATCGAAAATGCGAAGATTTTTATTGTAAAATAAATGAAAACATATGTAAATAGAAATTGCATTTTTTTTTAAGTACTCACAACTTGAATTTTATTTTATTTATAAAATTCTAGGAAAGTGAATATTTACTTTGGCATCCCCTTAACTAAAACGCTGTCAAGTCTTCAAGTATTATTGCATTGTGCATTATGTTTGTAAGAAAGCTGTTATGCATATTTATAATAAAATATTTTTATGAACTGAAGGTATTGATCTTGTGTCATTGTTGAGTTGTAGAACACTAAAGAATGCGTTGATAAATCATATCTGCATGCCAGTTTGTCAAAATGTGCTGATTTTCGTAATTTGTATTTTGTAGAATCTTGTAGAATATTTATGCCAGTGGATGGTGTGTTTGTCCTTATTGAGGTCGTACAGTCATTGGTTGCTCATTATTGAAGAGCTTAACTACATTTTGAGAAAAAGTTTTCCTGAGAAGTTTTTTGAGAAAGTTTTCCTTAAAAAGTTGGCTTGCAGGTTAATTTATTATCCAGATTTGAAAATCTAGGTTTACATCGTTTGTCGAGAAGTTTCATTTGAATTAATTTGTAGATGCTATCATGTCGCGTAGCCTAGAAATTAAGTAATCGTTAAGATGTTTATTTATGAGCATGTGACTGTAATGGATTTTTCGCAAATGTGATTAGGAGTAATTTTGATAAGAGGCTCTTGGCCGTTTCCAAACTGTTCCAAATCACTTGGAACCGTTTTAACTTCTGGCAGATGTTTTAGTAGTCAGCTGGAAAACGGCACTTCCTCAAGTTTTTGACAAATTATCGACTCTAGAGCATAAGCTTCACATCTATATTGCACTAAACGAGCAGCAATAAAATTTTACGAGTTTTCCCATCTAAGTCCATGTAATGATGTGAATGTCGATTCACTAAAGAGAAACTAAATGGCTTTCGACTCGAGAAGCTTATTATATATACATGTATAGTAGAAAGGAAGTTTATTATATATGTGTCACAGGAGGGAATCCTGCTCTCTGCAAATCGATATGCTAATGTCGGCACATAGGGTTTTTGTCGCCTTTATATGCCAGTGAAGTAATGGAAGAAAAGTTACTGGATGCAGAAAGGAATGTTTTTGAAAAAAAAAAATTTTTTTTGGCAGTATATGCATAGAGGCGTGCATCTCGAACAGCATGGATTGTTTTATTATACATTATTGAATAAAAACATGTTTTTCGATATATGGACTGGAATATTTTATTTCCTACACTACAGGAATATTAAAGATGGAGGAGAAGCTTATAGCGTCAGTCGCAAGCACTTTTTATCTGTCATGGTGAAATTTCTTGCACAAATAAATTGTTGATGAAACATTTAAAAAATTGTCCATCAAAACTACTTGTCTGCAATGTTAATTTAGTAGCGAGTTTTTTCATACATACATCAGACCTTGATCAGCACAAGAATTATTATTTTTTTTTTCGAAAACAGAATTGGATTTTTGCAAGCACTTGCCGTATCCTATTTTAATCGTGTTTCAAATAATGAAATTTCCATTATCGTATATGTAATTTTACTAGGTTTTAATGGAGTTAGGGTAAATATGAACTATTATTGTAAATAAAATGTTAATAAAGAAACTTAGATATGTTGTGAGGAGAGAAACAGTATAAGTTGTTTGTCAACCAGTATGTTATCATTATCAGGTTGAATCAGTAGTCTTTGGACATCGGGAAAAGTGTTTGAATTGTATTATCTCTGAAAAGTCAGGAATTTTGCTTTAAATTGGTGTTAAACACAGGTTGGAATTTCCTGTCTGTGTTGGCACAATTATTTTAATCGGAAAAATTCCAAATAAAAATATATATTTTTTTAAAATTCTGTAGAAAAATGTTTGCTTTTTTGACAAATATTGTGGTAATTTGTCGTGGAAGGGGGTCTTTAAACATTTAAAGGAGGAGCCTTAAAATCCTTAAAAAGTGCTTGATTTCCCCCAACATATTGATCACCCTGAATATGCATTGTCTACATTATGCTTGTGCCATATCATTTATTTTTATTTTTGTCATACTGCCAAAAATGTAGACAAAATTTCTTATTATGTAGGAACCCACGCTGCAAAGTTCAAAATGCCCCCAGATGGAAATCAATGCTCACATGAACTAGGCTTCATCCATAATGTACACGGATGCTTTTTACTCGGAGATTGATGGCTCCGAGCTGCAGTTTTATTTCCGAGAATATAGCTTAAAGAGCTTTATTGTAAATCAATTGCGTTGCTTTGCATATAGCTTAAATTTGGCACAATGCTTTGCAGATATCGAGGAAACGATTGACGAAATGTGTTTTACTTTCCGAAAACATTTCAAAGCTTTTCATATTGACAAGTCGATTCCTACTATAAATATTCCTCCTACTCCATTAACTTACTGAATTTCACTAATCTGTTATTTCCGACTCTGATAAAGTACGAAAATGACGCTGCACTCAGATGTACAAGGTTGTCACAACTCAAATTGCACTTTTCCATTGTTTAACATGCATAGAATTTGCCTTCGTTGAATGCTTTTTTGAAAACGTAATTTGATATCCAGCGAATTAAATGTCAATACTCCAAATAGTTGATTTTATGACTATAATTTAATAATTAACTTACCTTGAATTTAATCCTTCATGAGGGAGTTTCTCTTCCATGTATGTTCATTAAAATTTATATTGTGCTAATTATACTTTTTTTAAACAATTAGCAAGTGTTTCATTAAAAATATGAGGAGAAACCGCAATATTACGATCTAATATGCTTGCCATTTAGCCTATTTAAAACTATCAAAAACTAGGTAAATCTACTTGAAAATATGATGAAGAATAGGAAAAACAAACACAAGCAATCAGAATTTTTCAATATAAATTGTATTCTACGTCAAGCAAACATGTATTTTACATGTACGTAGCCTAATGTCCTTTTTAAACTCTTGAAGCACCTTTGAACATGCGATGAGTTTCGGCAGTTCATGTAGATGTTTTTTTAAGGAACAACAGAATATTGATAGACCAATGCCGATTCGGCGCATTATGTTAATTCTTTTACTTTGGACTGCCGTCCTTCTTTTCTATTACGTTTTCCTTTGCCACGTAATACTCGTAGTCGTTCCATTTCTTCCTGAAAATCTTGATGCTCATCTCTGAAAATACAAATTTCTAATGAAGCATTTACACGTGCATGATCGAGGTAAATCAAGTTGCTGCTGAACGCAATGATAACAGGTTCAAAACAAAATACATTTATATGTACGGAATCATTGTTAAAAATGAAATAACTGCACTTACCTGAACAGGCCATGAAACCGTACTTTTTCTATAAGAATGTCAATATCTTTATGTCGAGGATAATAATTTGTTAAATTTAGGTTATGTTCAGCTGGTCTTTCACTCAGGATCTTCACCACCTGAAAGAACAATAATTTGTAACGTGGCTATATATCTTTCTAAGAATAGCTATTACATTTATATTACAGATAGCATTCAAGAACTGCCAGTCGTGGATAATCTTAGAAAACTGATGGAGCTCAATTTTACACATGATTAACAGCAATTTTTGTTCAGTAAGTAATTTGAAGATATATAAACTAAGGTATAAATAGTATATACAGGGTGGCCACAAAAAAAGAGAATTACGAATTTTGTTTTTTAATCAAAGTAAATCAAATGTAAGCAACAAACGTACGAACAAAACAGCTATTTCAATTTGTACTCAAAGTATCCTCCATATGATGCAACACATGCCTCGAGGCGCTTGCGTCATTGGGATATATTGACGAGACGATTACTGTTCATCCCAAGAGGCCAGAATTCGGTATCTTAACTCTTTGACATCACGAATCTTTGTTCGGTAGTTTTTGCTCCAAATTCCCCAGATGGAATAATCAACGGGGTTCAAATCGGGGCTATTAGGTTTCCAAAGGGTAGGTTGTATAAAATCTGGAGTATCTCGATGCAGAAGTTAAACAGTTTCTGGAGCGGTGTGTGCTGGTGCACCATCTTGCGGGAACACAAACAAGTCCGAAAATACCGTATACCTGGGGAAATTTGGTGCAAAAAGTGTACCGAACAAAGATTCGCGATGTCAAACAGACGCCGAATTCTGGCCGCTTGGGATGAACTTAATCAAACAGTAATTGACTCGTCAATTGTACAATGGTCCATGTGTTGCAGCGGATGGAGGATACTTTGAGTACAAATTGAAATAGCTGGTTTGTTCGTACATCTGTTGCCTATATTTGTGCCAAATTGGAATTACTTTGATTAAAAAACAAAAAGTTATGAATTTATGAAAAAGGTTCCCTTTTTTTGTTGCTGAATTGAAGAGTTGTGTTCTGTTACTTCTGTGTTTCCCTGTTGTAAAACGTTAACTCCAAGGTCTATAGCTAGGTTAATAACACATATATGGTATGGGGTGATCCATAAATTATGTCACACTTTTTTCCTCCCCTTCCCCTCCATCCCTTTGTCACAAAATTCACTACACCCCATCCATAATGATGTCACAACCCGTCGATTAGTTCCCCCCCCCATTATTTTTTAATAATTCTATATTCTTTTTAATTTTATCGGGAAGAAAGTTTTAAGTCACTACAGGACACAAATCTTTTTTTCCGACTGCTATTCAAAATTTCAAATGTTAAAAAAAAAAATGTTATCGCATATTTTTTGCCGTTTGAAATAAATTTTGATTGTATGATGTCACATTACCGAACCACCCCCACCCCTTGGTCACAATTGTCACAAAAAACAAGCAACCCACCCACCCCCTAGGTATGACATAATTTTTGAATGGCCCCTATATACATACTTTCATGCATGAGGGGGTAACTGGTCTTGCCACTTCTCCAAATATGCGAGCACTCAGGCGTCCCATTCGTTTGGAATAGTTGGAACCAACGGTTATTAAACTGGAGTATTTGAAGAATCCCGACGTCATTTCTATGCTTTTTTTCTGAAACGAAGGAGATGCAAATCAATAGGCTTGTTCGGGGGTCTATGTAGCTGTTGCTATGAGCTGTACCATTAGCTAATTGGTTATTTGCATTCACCCCAACCCAAGTATACACAAGTAAAACAACCCTTAGTTACCTTAAAAGGTTCCAGACAGCTATCCCGGATTCTTCAACATAGATTTTCGGTGAAACAAAATCACAACTAAGGTCTAGGCTTAGCTCTCAGCAGACGCAGCGCCCAGAAAAATATCGATTTTGAGCAGACGACTTTGAAATAAATGCTGCTGGGGACGAAAGTTATTTTGAAAGCAAAATTGTTCAACGTGTGTTTGATAAAGTTAAGAAATGTGCACTTTTATAATTAATTTGAAATATGCTGTCGCTCAATTACAATAACTAAAACATTTTTGGAAAAATAAAATAGAAATAAAAAAAAATAACCTCCCCGACGGGGAATTGAACCCCGGTCTCCCGCGTGACAGGCGGGGATACTCACCACTATACTATCGAGGAGCC
>JAQGAE010000133.1:0-53974 GCA_034696685.1 Julus scandinavius | reverse complement strand
GTGCGAGCAGGTGCTGCTAACTATCCTTCCCCATTGAAAAACGGAGGAGTTGACAGACCAGGTATAGATAGACCATGGTAATAACCTTATGACTAAATTCACATTCACTGTGTCTATTTTCGTGAAAATACCAATTTTTTGGTGAAAAAATGGATTTTTTCAAGAAGAAACCAACAGTTAAAGGTAACGAGAGATCCGTGTAAGTTATAAGCATTAAAATCTACAACATTTATTAATATAATCAAATGTTTTCAGAGCAAATGAGGGATAATGACCGTATGTTGAGACGCACCCAAAGAGACATTGAAAAAGACAGAAGAGACCTGGAAAAGCAAGAAAAACAATTGGTAAGATCGTTATAAAAAACTAACAACTCAGATGATTTGGTGTCGTTGCGTTTTAGCCAGTTATTTCAGTCAGTTTTTCCTAAAAACGGAAGGGCTGGAAAACTCATAACAATTAAGGTTTCGTATAAAAGATGCATTAAAGACCCAAATGGGAGTCACTAAACACAGGGATGTTGGGTCTTGAGTGCCTTAAACCGGGACGTTTGGTCACTCTATAGGGAATAAGTGTTATGGCAGAACTGGCTGTATCTAACGTATTACTGGCAAGTTAAAAATTTAGCGATGGCGTGTCAAATAAAAATAGGTTTTCTCGAAATTTTACATTTTCTAATTTTGAATATTTCCAGGAATTAGATATAAAAAAACTGGCGAAACAAGGTAACAGACAAGGATGCACCGTGTTAGCAAAACAGCTCGTACAAGTTCGCAAACAAAAAGCCAGAACATACACTGCTAACTCAAAAATAACTTCTATCGGAGCGCAATCCAAGGCGAGCAAAATGCTTTTTTTCTCTCCTGATTAATACACAATTATTAATATCATACTAATAAAACTTTGTAAACTTATCTTTGTTCACCAGGCAATGAGTTCGAATGTGGCGATAGCAGGGGCCATGAAATCAACCACACAGGTATTAAGCAAATTTATACAAAAATTAAACTTTGGAAATAATGTCAATTTCGGATTTGCGTAAGAGTGGAACTGGGTGTACAAAAGTTTGTTATCTTCCAGGCTATGGGAAGTATTAACAAGCAAATGAATCCTCAGCAAGTTATGAAAACAATGCAGGAATTCGAAAAAGAATCCACAAAAATGGACATGTCCGAAGAACTAAGTAGGTTTGCAAATTCTGGAATTTCAAATACTGCGTTCTAAAAACTAACCGATTCCGTTTCCTCGAAATTTACAGTTAACGACACATTAGATAACATTCTCGACGAATCTGGAGATGAGGAGGAACAAGATGCTGTCGTGCAACAAGTCTTGGACGAAATCGGTATCGAAATAACAGGAAAGGTAAAACAAATCGCTGTTAAGTTTGAACTGATGGTTAAAATCACAACAACTTACGGGAAATCTTCTCTTTTTAGTTAATCGATGCTCCGTCTGCGCGAAAGGACGCTTTGGGAGAACCTAGTGCAAGAAGTGCTTTACCAACGGATGACGAACTCGAAAAGCAGTTGGCGCAACTCAGGACGTGATAATGAGAAAGTTAACGATAGAATAATCTTTGAAAACAATATATGCAATGCTAAATTTTCCACGTTTTGGTATAGACATATAGAACGTGAATAAGAATTTCAGATTTCCCAAAGTAGGATTTTTGAAGTTTTGAAATAAAACTCCCGTGAAGTACTAATTAATTTTAACCGGTCATGTAGCTTAAGAGCACGATTTTTAACGTATTTTTACCTGTTATCTAGTCTTTAAATTACATTCCACATTCCACATTCCATACTCACTTTATTGTAGAAGGGTGTGGTATCGTTCCGGAAGTTCCCAAAATTATTCTTAAAAACATTATCAAAAACTGAATGTTGCCTTTCACACAGAAAAAAAAATGCACAAAATGATCAATAATGATATTTGGGTATAATATGAATAACAGTCCATTACAATGTCCCTAACCCTCTGGCTCCCTCAAAGGTATCTTGCAGTATATTACAAAACATTTAATTTTATCCAGATTATCGTTGATATTGAAAGTTGTATGGTTTTAGCATTGCGTGTATTGTCGTTAAGTTTTCGTTAAAGGTTGTTTTATATTTTCTAACTAATATTGTGGTTGTTAATTTGTAAATAGTGCTAGTGCGTGTACAATTTAAACTTCAAATCCAGAATCAGAAATAAATCGATGTGATCAAATTAACTTTTTCAACTGTTTTTGAATTGGCTATAACAATTTTGAGTAAATTAGGTATTTACTGTTGATTTCTCAGATTGACTTCAAAATTTAACAAAAACTGAAAATTTTAATATTTACTTTTTGTTTAATTAGTCTAAATTTGGACATTTAATTTTGATTTTTCGTATTTTTTACGAAAATCTTACTTTTAGTATAAATTATCTGGTCATAGAAGCAACATCGAAAGTGAAAAATTTAAAACTGCGTTTCATCAATTTGAAATCGTGTCGAGGTCACTTCGATGCGATTGGCCAGAAATAGAGGTTACCTCAATAACTTCGGAGACAGCCCAAAGCAAACAAAATAAGTACTCGTATTTCAAAGTTCAAACTTACTCGGCGGTTTGTTTCGTTCTGAGAGAAAAAATGGGCCGTTTGGATGGAAAAACTGCTCTGGTCACTGCTGCAGGTCAAGGAATAGGAAGAGCAACGGCTGAAGTAAGTCAGAAGAGAATCAGAATGGCATCTGCAATGTCTGACAGTGAAAATCTTTGCTTTTGACCCCTGTTCTACAATTCTTTATGGGATTTGTGCTTGTATCTCGATAAGATTTTAAGTTCTGAAAGAAAGACAAAAAGGCATTGTGAAAGTTTAAAAAAAGAGGCATGCTGGATGTTATTATGCCATCTGCAGGACATTAACATAATGTCAGAAGTAGAGTATGTTAACATGATGTAGGCTGGATGTCAGCATGACATGTTTTTATCATGATGCTAACATTATGTAGATTTGAGATGGCTGCAGGATGTTAACAAGATGTTGTTGGGATGCTCATCTGCAGGATATTAAAAAGGATTTCGATAGAATATGTTAACATAATGTTAGTCAGTAACATCGTGCCTCTGAAAGAATTGGCCTTCCATCTAACCTTGTTGCATGATTTTAACAGATTTTCAACATCACTTAATAATGTGGTTTGCTTATCACAAAATCAATTATCACACTTAAACAGCGCTTCAATGGATAATTTTCTTGATGATGCATTTGTCAAAAACCACGTCATAATTATGCTACCATTTCAGGCATTTGCCAGAGAGGGTGCAACGGTGATAGCAACGGATGTTAGCCTCGAAAAGTTGACAGAATTGAATGGAATCAACGGTAATTAACTAATCTATTACAAAATTAAAGAAGTATTTGCTCCAATAATTATTTGTTATTAAAAGACACACTTTGTAATGTAAGGAATAAAAGTTCAAGCGCTAGATGTTACGGATTTAAAAGCCATCGAAAAACTAGCATCTGAAATTCAACATTTAGATGTTCTGTTTAACTGCGCCGGGTGAGTCTAGAGAATTTACAATTTCGTGAATTTCAAGAATTTTCGACTTTTTTTTTTTTTTCTTTAATCTTAAACGAAACAGTTATGTTCACAATGGGACAATTTTGGATTGCGACGTGAAAACGTGGAATTTTTCCTTCGACTTAAATGTCAAAAGCATGTTTTACATGTGCAAGAACTTTTTGCCAAAGGTAAGTAACTACAAAACAAGAATCCAAAAGGGATATATTATTAGCTTACCTCGTTAACCCAACGTTTTGACAAATGCAGATGTTGCAGAAAAAGAATGGTGTCGTAATTAACATGTCATCCGTGGCATCCAGCATCAAAGGTATGTTTCGCCTCCGTCCATTAAACATAATTTGTCGAGACGTCAGTTGTCGTTTCGCCCATTAGCCGCACCGAACAGATTCGTTTACGGAACCACCAAAGCTGCCATTATCGGACTCACCAAGTCCATCGCTATCGATTTCGTTAACCGTGGAATTCGCTGCAACTGCATCTGTCCAGGTATAAGAAATAATTAGTTAACAAATCTTTGAATAGCGTAACGATGGTTTGTTAATTTTAACAGGAACCATCGACACGCCTTCGTTACACGACAGAATAAACGCCGAAGCGGATCCGGAAAAGGTACCGAGAAAATTCTGATGGGTAGGATGACTTGGCTTGAGGAACTTGGATCTTAGACATATCTGGTTAATTTTAATCGTTGTTTAACCAGACACTACAAGATTTCATTTCTCGTCAAAAGATGGGAAGGTTGGGAAAAGCGGAAGAAATTGCCAACCTGTGTGTCTATTTAGCATCTGATGAGGTAAATTAAAGTTAATAGAATCCCCTGCAACATGCTAAAAATTTTAATACGAGAGATTCCACAAATATTTGTGCTTAAACTGTAATATTTTCTAACCAGTCATTATCGTAACAAAAATATGTGTCGAGTTGCAGCATTGACAAATCTACACATGTTCCAAATTGACGCTAACCGTTTGTCTTTACAGTCTGCTTACACGACCGGCACCGAATTCATCATTGATGGCGGCTGGAGCGTTTAAACCACGAACCTTGGCTACGAATCCATCGTGACGATTGCATTTCTTTCAAATTCGGAAATCTGTCAAATATACGAGAATACGTAAAAGCCACAGAGCGATTAAAAAGAATTTTAGCGTATATTTTAATCATATATTTGTACTAAATAACTTACACTATACACGGCGTAAAAGGTTTTTCTGAGATAAAGTAAAGCGTACGTCTTAAAAAGCTGAGAGGCGACGTTTGGAAAAGCCACGTAAACAGAAAATTGAATCACGGCGAAAGTATAAAGACTTTGTATGCTGTAAATCCAAATCGAGATTGCATCGAAATAAATTATCAAAATAAAATCTCGTTGACGTTAGGTCCTTTTCGCAAGACGATTCGCAACACCTTTGCCCTATCTGGTTCTCAAAAATGATTTTATCGTGAAACTTGCCCAAAAATCGAGTTCGAAAGAGTTTACGACGCTCTCGTTAATTTTTAAAAAGTGATTTCTAAGAAAGTGCCAAACTCGTCATTTTTATTTTTGGACTACCTCGCAACGGTGTTGCAAATCCCCTTAAAGGCCAATAAGTCCTCCGACAGTCTTGTTCGAAACCAAGAAAAACCATTGATAAAAGTGCTCGTTGTACACTTTCTTCGTGACGTAGCTAGGCTGGATGGTACTATTTGTGCAGAATATTTACACAACTATGCTGCTCTGGACCGAAACGAGGAGGACAATCTCCAAACAAAATTGTGGAATCCGATTGCAAACAAGGGACAAATCACACGATTTCCTTGAAAAATTGCTTACGGCATGGACAGTCAAACTGACGAGATGAAGCGTGTCTAATTATCAGAGATCCTGGAGTCGGTTCCGTTCAACACGAGCCTTGGGATGGTTTTCGATCTAATGTTTTTCAGCCGTACTGCATATGGTTGCTGAAAGTAATTGGAATAAATCAGACATGTAAGTTACTGCCATTGTTGTGGCAGTAAACCACTTTGCCACAGCATTCAGAGTTGAAATTAAGACAGAAAACCAAAATCAACTTGCTTGCAACTGCCCGAAACGCTGAGAGTTTCCCTCGTTTGCCGTGGCCGGTAGAGTAGCTGCCGGTGGCCAGTTGAAGCACTGTTCCCGCAGGGGGTTCCCGACAGGCGGCACTCTCATCCCATTCTTCGTATCTCCGGAGAAGCTGCCCAGGAAGACTGGCCTCACGACCGACGGGTGGCTGGGGGGAATGTTGAACGCCATGGAGCCGTAGGGAATGTTGTTCTCCTCTGAGAAATCGTAACGCCTCTCCCCAGCTTGGGTTTTCTGCTGTTCTAGGGCAATCCCATAGGGAATGTCCGCATTTCTGCTGAGGTTGTTTGGCAAGGACTCCTTGCTATCGCCCTCTGATCCTGATCCTCCGACTGCGACTTTCCTCGCCCTTTCCCTGATCTCTCCTCCGCCCTGTTGCTGCTGCTGGTTAAGGGTTTCGTGACTAGCATAGCATCCAGAATCTCTCGGTGACTGTTTTCGGTCCTCGTTAGCTTCGTCGTCGCCTATTATTGCGGGGCCGTTGGAAACCTCGACACACCCTGGTAGATAAAATAAATAACGAGTGAGATAAAACTACAAACGACGGCGAAGAGTTCCTGAAGTTTCATCGACTTACCGTTGGGGAAGTTGTGCAGCAACTCCACCGTCTCCAGAATTTGTTGCCGATGATTTATGTTCGAGATTCCGAGGTAATCGAGATCTTCTTCCTCCAAGTCTTTGAACAAATCAATGTCTTCGTATCCGTTGAGGACGAAAACTCCCAAGTACATCTATTGCAGACGACGAAATAAGATTAAGTGTGTGGTAATGTATTGTACGTTCGATGCAAAAATTACAATTTTTAAAAAAATTAAACAATGCTCAGAAGCATTTGATGAAAACTAGCATAACCATAATTTTTCCTAATAGAGAAAAGTCAGAGCAAGTTTTACCTCGAGCCTAATTTGCTGCAGAACGCTCTCCACGCTAAGTGGTTTTCCAGTGCAGATCAGCCGATTGTCAGCAATTACATGCGGTCTCACTTTGGCTTCCGGAATCATTTCCACGTTGATGAACTTGAAATGCCCGACTTTGTTGTGCAGCGCTCCTTTCCACTGGCCGGTTGGACTCTTTGATATGATATCGATCACGTCGCCTTTCTGCAAGTTTAAAATCGTAAAGGAGGTGAGGATGAGGGGTGACGAAGAAGTATTTTTTTGCAGTTAATTTTAACACTCTCCATCGGAGCATAAAACACTAACCCTCAACTTTAAAGCGTCCTTGTCATAAGGGCTCGGAGTGTAGTCCACCACGGCCATTGCTTTTCCGAGAAACGGTCCGGAGAAAGCGGATGGATCGCACGGTGTGGTTTCTTCCAGAGACGTGGAGCTGCGGTTGCTGTTGGATGTGGTCGTTACTTGAAAACCTTTGAAATAACACAACAAAAATGAGTTCAGGAATAAAGTTTTTGTTTAAAATTAGAAAGTAGCTGCAGAAGTCCTGGGCATCTTCATGCTCGGCTATCGATCATCCCGTTTATTTGTATAAAAACTAACTAAGGAAAATATATCTACATTCAATGCTGATATGGACATCACAAGAGCCTAAAAATCGACGTTGTAGTTGATGTTAAAGATGCCACTTATTAAATTGTGATTTGCGACATCCAATGAAACTTGTCATGCATAAATTAACGAAGGAAAGAATCTAAAGACTCACTTGAAGCCGAATCACTTTCTGCAGAGCTGGTTGACGACTGAAACGCTATTTCATACGTTTCCGTGGCCTGAAACGAATTTAACGGAAAGTTAACGAAAGAGAATAAAGAGCAAAGGGCATCACAGTTATTTCCACCAAAAATCGTATCAAACCTCGATGTCTGCTTTTGTTGTAGCACGCAGCTTGGAAATCTTTTTCTTGACGTCGTTGTGAAAAACCTTGACTCTTCCGACCAAATTGCTCGCTCTTTCTCCGATGCCATACGGATAAAGATTGGCCGACTTCTGCAAAGATAATGCATCGTTTAATTTATCAGTATCGTGGAGAATTTGTAATTATCATATCCAAGTCTGCAAATTATTTCTATTTATCTAAAGAAGCTAATTTCGATGCTTTCTCACTTCTTCCAAGACTCGCTAACCTTAATTCAACTCACTATCGTACATCTAGCATAACACAAAAAGCTGCGTTGCACTTACCGGAAAAGCACTGATGTCCTTTTCGTCTTCCGAGGACTGCGTACACTCCTCTTCGCTGGCGCTATTCCTGCAAGGCTAAAATAAATGTATTATTTAAACAGTGATAAAGAGGTTCGTGAAATATGACAAAAAGTTTCGTTGTTATACTGATGTGCCGAGTTACGTTCCATTATGGTGAAAGCCTGAGTGTCGAAGTTCTAATTTGAGACTTTGAAAATCTTCGGCGGAAATGTTCACAATCGTTTACAGCTAATGTTTACCTTATTAGGAAGCCTGGATCCTCCGCTTGCCGCTAAGGAGTCCCCAGCATCTTCTCTGGGCGAACGTAACGGTAACAAAATAGCCGAATCTGCCCAGTTTTCCCCCAAAGAGCCAACCTTCAGAGGGACGTTGGGATTTCGTCCGGGTCGACCTTTGCACCTTAGTTTGGCTGCCCTGGCGAAAAGTCTTTGGTGTCTTGCGGATTTGACGGCGCCGACTGGTTTTTGTTCCGGTTCGGGTTCAAAAGGTGGATCGTCATACCAATGAGAGTGGGGCTCTTCGTCCTGATCGCCATTAACGATGTCGCTTTGGTTTACTGATGAAAAGTTAACAAACGACAATTATGGTGAAATTTCAGATTAGTTGAGGGAAACAAATTAATCGGCGATTAAAGCAATTTAAAAAAAATTCTAAAAAAATAGCAAAAATCTGAAACCAAAATTGTGACCTTTTGCAGTGGTGCTTAACAATTGAATGTAAAAAAAATATTCAGCAATTTTTACAAGTTGATGAATTTGGCAAAATTCGCTCTAAAACTAAATCACAATGAACGAAAAAAACTTACGCTTCAAAGGGCGAAAACAACCGGAGCGTCTGGAGGGCCAACATACACAAATTCTAGCCATTTGGATTTTGGATAGTTAACAACAACACTTATCGTCGCCCAACCTGCATCTCTCGCTAACAATTCCAAGCTGTTAGTCACGATACATGATGACGTCACCGTTAACACCTGTGTCAATTCATTGAGTGACAAACAACGTTGCAAAAAGCCAATATAGACAACATCATCGAATGTTAGGGCGACGATTTGTGCGCCCTCTAACTTGCGTTTAACTACGAAGGCAACAGCTTATGCATTGACCGTGCATTTGGCACACAACGGAGAACCGTAAAGAGCGCAACGTAAACTAGATGATTCTTAAGACGTCTTTGAAAGGACCCGAGAGCAAGTGCATTCAAAACCGGAAAGACTTTTAAGACAAAATTCAATTTACCAAACAGAAAAAAAATTTATAAAAATAACACTGTGAACGTCAAGTTCTTCTCATTGCAGGCATTAACAAGTAAACTCCGGGATGCTGGTTTTGTTACCAAACAGATGTCCACATACTGATTAATAGGATTAATCGGTACGTTACCGTGCAGGATATAGCGATGGAGAAATTGTCACTTAAAAAATAAAATAAAATTACCGTAATTTGAGGAAGGCCTTACAACGTCCTGATGGGATTTCTCTAAATTCCAAGCGGGAGAATTGGCAAATTTTATAGAAGAAATGACATCCTGGAAAAGACATATATTGGGATAAACACTCAAAAAGGTTAGATTTGAGATGTCATTCCTATCTTCCAAACGTTCGCAAGTTTGACGTTAAATCAAACTTACGTTTCTGACAGCGTTTGTTTCTCCGTTAATATCTGAATTGATACAATTGATATCCTGTTGAAAACTGCAATTTGGACCTTCGAAGCAATACACAAATTAAAAAAATTAAACAATGAAATCCAGGATGGGAAAAAAATGCAGCTAAAACTGTAATTGAATTCTATTATATGAACAAGTTGCTCGCTTACCAGTCATTGATGCATTACATTTCGATGAATTAACGTTTTCGAGCTGTTGTTTCGAAACACTCTTGTTTCTGTCTTTTTTTGAACCGAGGCTGAGGAAAAGCCGTCCAAAAGAATTCTTCTTTTTTGCTTGTACAAGTCGGCTTTGGCAATCTTTGGAATCTAATTTTTGTAAATTTTAAATTGAAATAAAAAGTAAATTTGACAGGATTTCAATGAAGTGACCTGAGCTTAAAATCGTGATAATACTTCAAAGCGTGAGATGTCTTACCTGAACATACGGGACCGTTTCTGTGAGCACCGACCGACGACCTGTAGTTTAAGGTTCTGCAAATGCAAAGAAAATATAACTAAGATAATGCAGCTGTTTCGATGTAAAACGCAAATTAGATCATTGTTGAAAGACTTTCCCGGATCGGATCGTTTTCACATTTGTTACAAATCGACCTTTGAAGGAAATTTTAAAATCTTAACTGAGGCCATGCAAGAGAAAGTCGGTGTTCACCTTTGGGAAATAGTAGCACATTTCTTTGACGTTTTAAGCGAATGCTGTCCATTCAAACGAAAACCGTAAGCATAGATCTCGTCCTCCTCTTGGTCACTAAGGCAACTAGAAGGCTAAACCAAATCAAATCGATTAAATCGTGAAACCACGGTTTGTCACATTTTCCACAGAACAACAATGCTACATTTCCCATTCATGGATATGAATTTCGACATGCAGGCATTCTCCAAATCAAAATCGGGCCAAAATAGCTACTATTATCTGCGCATGACCCGCTATTTAGCAAATTAAATGACGCCACTGCTATTGGGATGTATCATGCGCATGCCACGCTAGTTAACGAGCGGCAATGTAGCAAAACGAGCCCTCACCAAATACTTTCCAGGCTTGTACGGCGAATAATCCGAATTGTCGGTTTCGAAACGAGGACACCTCGAGTTGGAAGGCACCAGGCATTCCTGTTGCTCGTTACTATCTATTATGGGGTCCTAAAAACAAATTGCATTCGTTATCGAAGCATGAAATCCCTCAAACACAGAAATTCTTAATGTTAATCCTAGTAATGAATATATGTTTATTGACCGTATTTTACGATGCAACATGCAGATCATGGAAAAGGTGGAAAGAAAAGATAAGGACAGTTTTATTGATTAATTTAGCCGTCCGTTTTCCTTGAAATAACAGTGGAAAACCGCAAAAAAACATAGTCGAGATGTAGCAACGAATGCAAAACCACTCTACGGATACTTCATTTAAAGTTATGCAATTAATGGGTTTCTAGAGATGTTAATCTCGTGATCATTATCTTGGCACTGACCGCAACGATATCCTCCATTTGCTGCCATCTAAGTTCCTCCAATTGTTCTTCAACCTCGCTAACGTTCAGCTGAAATTCCTTGGCATATCCACAAGCCAAACCACGAAGGAATCCAGGCGATCCGTCCTAACATATAGAGAAAACATATCTTAATCTGTATACACAAGTCCACACTTCCATTCTTGCATCACCACATATAATTTTGGATTATAGTTCCACGAAGCTATGGATTTACTTATTTATTGAACTTTATTAATAACTCTTAATATAGTTATAAACAAATCCTCACAGGGCTTTCAGCATGCCATCCCTTCAAGAATTCAAACTGGCTGGATTCATTGCTTATAAAACAAATTTAAGCGATTTTACACCTACTTGGAGTATAAATGGCTCCACCAACAAGTCATTTTTGAACATTTTCAGTACTGGACCTTAACCATTGAGACGTTACCATTGAACTGTTACGAATTTATTTATTTATATAAAATAAATCAACTTGGTAGTTATTAGTTTTGAATAATTGCACAATTAAGGTGTTTAATTAGGTCAAAGAGGACTGAACCAAGGACTTAATTGCACCTTTTGTTTTGGCATGCTAACCACTTCGGGAATTCAAACATATTGGATTTAATTTTCTGATCTGAATTTACGTTGAATAGGTCTCAAATAATATTAACCACGTCAAATATAGGACTCAAACAATGTTATGTACGTTATATACCATGCGCAATGTAACAGCAGCTAAATTTCGTGCAATAAATATTGTTTACAGGTCGATGAGAACAAACTCGTACATCTGTTAATGTTTTAGTGAAGATGCGGGCATGATCTACTTCCGCATTTCTTTGCTCTAATTTTAATCGTATAAGAAGCCAAAAAATCCTCTTACAGGAGATAACCTCAACTTCTGAAGCTAAGATCAACTATGAAAGCCCGCCTATCATCCTACCATGGGAAAATCTTGCTCTGAATTTTTTTAGTCATAACTTAATTGGTGAGAAATACGCCAACACGAAACTCTTTAACAATTGACAGCACATCATAAACATGACCCTCTGGTTCCCATTTTTTAAGAGTGGTTGAATGAAAAGTAATGAAGTTGTGAAACACTGATCGAGTATCATACAGTGCCTGTGACAGCTATTAGGAATCGAAATAATACCATTTATAAACGATTCACCGTTCACGTGAGACATATCACACGAAATTTAAAATTACTTGTAAACTTTCCTAAACGTGGTCTGTGATAAACATTTACAACAAGAGGCACGTGCGTCAATAAAGTTGTAACATGCCTACATAAAAGATAAACAGGAAAAGGAAAGAATGCTATCTCGAGCAAATCTAGTGAAATTTTGGTTTCAAACAATTCCCAAATGATTTTTAAATGTGAAAGTGGAGGCGGCCTACACATCAGTGAGAAAAAAGCCTGCATATTCATGCAGGACTGATTGGCTTTCCGTGTGGTTTAGGGACCCAAACGCATCATGCAAAAGCGTATCTATCATTCGCTGAATTTTTCAAATGAAATTGAATTAAAGAAATATGAAACGCCAAACCTTACCGATTTAGTATAAGGTAGAGCTGCCAGGTTGATCCCCGCATCCAGTATTTTTTGTGCCAAGATCCTTTTGAGGTGCAAATGCGAGATTTGTGAAAGCTCTGCTTTTCCTTCCTCGTACTCGTCCACAAACTTTCTGTTAACACTTTCCGGCGCATCTTCAGCCTGAGGTAGGTCTTGTTGGTTTAACGTCGCAGTAATATTTTTGGTTTTTTTAGCATTTATAATAGTCCTGCAGGAGTCCAAACAGCACAGTTCGTCGTCATACATGTAAGTGCTGTAATTGGGCTCGTCCAACACCTGTTTGTCCCTCGTTACCACAGCTGCTGCTACTGCTGCAGGTTCAATTTCCACCTTACCATTATTATCTTCTAACAAGAAGTAATAAACTGCTGTTCCTCCGTGTTCCCTCAGGGCTTGAACTCCTTTTAATATGCTGGCTCTGTGCTCTGGTTCTTCCACCCCTATGGCGTCCAAATCAAGCTCTCCTATCTGCTTGCATATCTCCAAATCGTCGTAACCGTTGTCCAAAAATCCCTCGGAATATACCTCGAGATGCAGAGACTTTAACCAGTCCTCTACGATGGATTTTTCTTCGACCATAACGCAATTTGTGGCCATTTGACTAGAAACAAAAGGGGATTTTGACCCCCTCGAACACTCACGGAAATTTCGCTTTTTTTTACATTGTCAGGTTTCCCGTCCACTTGTTTACTCTGATCTGATTCTTGACTCATTATTTTCCATAAAACGCATCTTTCAGGCTGGTTTTTCCATGCTTAATTGCTTAAAAAGCAATTATTTCTTACTAAAAATATTACAACATACCCGCACAAAACCGTCGAATACATATAAACTGCTCTTTGCGAGAACAGACAGTGATGCCAAGTACTACAAACTTGGTGTCAATCAAATAATTAAAAGTAATAATACACGAGAGTATACCAAAGTTTAAACCAAATATTATTATTTTAATATTTTAATTTAAAGAAGGATTATTTGCGAAATGACGACATTAAGTCATTTGTTAATGCGAAATGTAACTTTGATTTGGAAAACATCCCTATATTTAACAGCACTTCGTATTTACATAAGTGGCCATGTTGGAACACCTATAATTATTCCCATTTCAAAAACTTCTTAAAATATCATGTTTAATTATTAAAAAAAATAAAACTAATGTAGGCGCGGTTAAATTCGAAATCATTCAGCTAAAAAAACAAGAGCTAGTTGCAATAATAACACCAATACTCGAGTAACAACGTTTTGAAGCCAAAATGAAAAAGTAGCGGCCATGTTGGAATTCTTTCTATTTCTTATAAAAAATTAAGAATAAAAATAATTAGAAACATATCATAAAATGCTATGATATTAATCCAATTTTAGTCAATTACATTTTTTAATAAGAGTCAGCTGCAATGTAAATACAAAAAGTAGTAACTACCCTGATAAAATTAAACTATGGAAGACTTATTGAAGCCGAAATGAAGATTGGCGACCATATTTGGACTCTTGCTATTCGCACATCAACATAAACACCATAAAATAATGTATGCTTGAATTATTTCATAAAAATAAAAATGGCGAAAAAACAGTTGACATACATTCAATTAAATCAAATTTTATAGAATACGCGTTTTAAAACAAACAATCCGAATTATTTATTAAAAGACAACCTTGCGTCGAGGCTAGGGTCGTTCTTCAGTGCGAACGACCTTGAATAAGTGCGGAAAAAGATGCTGAAAAGTTGAAACGCTTTCGGCATGATTTGATTTGTTTTACTTTTGGATTATTGCGCAAACTACTTAAGTTCAAATGGTGATCAAGGTGTACATTTCCGGTATTTCTGCAAGTCAGGAGGTAAGAAAAACCTTAAAAATCTGCCTAGAATCCCATAGTGGTAATACGATATATCGAAAGCTCTGCATTCCAAGTATAGCCTGTGACGTGGGCCATTTTGGAAAATAAAATGAGGATTTGTATGTCCAGTGGCGCCATCGATGGTAGGCCCTTGGGAAGTGTGATGTACCACCGATGGCGCCACTTCCCTCCCTCGCATTGTCCATGGGCGACTTTCGGCTAAATCCTTATCAAACATTCACCGACCTCTGTCCCATTCTTGAAAATGGACACCCTGCCCTTTTAAAGTATGTCTGTACAATATTTGTTTTTCTTCCCTTTTTAGGTGAAGAAACGTCAGCAGAGGGTTCTGTTGATTTTAGATAGTGTTCAGGTTGATTATGAGTCTGTGGATATCACGGAACCTGGAAGGGAGGAGGAGAGACAGTGGGTTCAACAAACTTGCAAGGAGAGACCTAACCCTTTGCCTCCACAAATTTTCAATGATGACCTCTATTTAGGGGTTAGTTCTACAACATCGCTTACATATTAGTTCCAGGAAAACATTCGCTTAACAATAAAACTGTCCAATAATCAGATATAATCAATTTGTTAAAAAAAAAAAATTCCCAATTAATCAGACCCTTTAATGGTTTTAATTAGGAATATCAATTAAATACCCCATCTTAGCTTAATCCAGCCCTTTTTGGATTAATCTACCGCTGTCTTGATGCTCTATTTTTGTTTCAATCCAACATATCTAACATTTTTTTTTTATTTTGCTGAAAATAAGCAACAAAAACCCATTAAAACTTGAATTTTACCTTTTCTTTCTCAGGACTATGAAGATTTCAATTCTGCGGTTGACATAGACAAAGTTTTGGCATTTTTAAAGTTGGATTCAGGGTTAGACGACAACATCCCCACTGCAGAAAACCATGTTCAGCCACAAAACGGCAAGACGGAAAATGGACTTATCGAGGCAAGGCTGTGTTCATTAACGTATTGTGCAATTCTTTGCTATGCTTGTTTGCCTAAGAGTAGACTGAAAAACCTAATTAAAAGTTAAAATAATTGTCAATAACAGTGTAGGCAATTGCCGTTAAAATACTCTTGAAATATATTTCCAGGACGATAAAGGAGGAGACAGGGAAATCGAGTTAACTGAAGAAAAGGCGCAAGAAGAAATAGAAGTCGAAGAAGAAATTTCTCGGGTTAACGATGACGAAATAGAAGTTAACGAGAGAAACGGTAATGAAGATCAAGAAGATGAGGCTGTGATTGAAGGTGATGGAAGCAAACATGCAGAAGAGGAATTGATGGAGGAAGAGGAGGTGGAGGAAGAAGAGGATTAAACAGTTTTGAAAAGTTGTCAATCACGGACATTTTTTGAATCTTTTGAAAAGAATATCTCAAGGAGACCCAAGTTGTTTTACTTAATACAGCAGTTGATTCCCAAACTGGCTTCCACTTAAGTAGTTTCAGCTTATAGAATCTTCAAGTTTTCTCTGAAATTACAAAACTTTTCCCATACTATCTGTGAAACATCCAAAAATCAAAACTATTTAACTTGATACAAACCTTGTTAAATCAAAAATACTGTGCCAAAAACGTTAACATTTGTCCGATGGATGGTCGAAGTTTCCGCATCTATTTTTTCGTACAGCTCACGTAAAATATTGTGCCGCAAGCATTGCGTTCGTAACTTTAAGATTCTTGCATCGCATTTTAAGACTAAAAAAATTGTACAAAAACTTAACATTTAACGTTGGTATCAGAATAGTTTCAACAACCATCAAATCTTTTTTCGTAGCACTTATGCCACGAATGTCACATTCGTGAAGTTTTAAGATTTTCCTGTCTTAAGAAACATAAATTTCACCGACATAATCATCGCCTACATGTTATAAACTGCAGTTAAAACTTCTCTTTTTTTCAAGAAAATGTTCTTATCGCTAACCGAGTGTCGGAATTTTTAAAATTAAGGTTTGTTTTTATGTGAAGAAGGAAGAAAATGATGACGAATGAAAATCAAATAAGTTAATCGGTGTTATTTGCATTTTTAAATATATTTATCACTTTGATCTTAGTTGTTGTCCTTTTTAATTAATTAAGGTTATCATGTACACATCATATCTAACACGATACTTTTTTCACACCATAACGATCACGAGAATTAAGCCGAAGATCGGAAAAAAGACTGAAAACGAAAAAGATCGAGACAAAAAATCAACGACTTCTGTACACTATTTAAATAACGTGGCATTCGCGCAACGCGTTTGCCGTGTTTCGATAACTTCGAAAAGTAAATTAAACCTTTCGTTGGGATATGTAAAAAAATGGCGGGGGAAAACGAATCTGGACTGGTCATTTTGTACAGAAAAAAACGAGAAAAAAATCATCAAAAGCAGCGACGTTAACCATTACTGGGCGAGGAGAAAATTCATAACGTCTCATGAAGTTTAATGGCTCGTTAGGAAACTACGAGACTGGTCTTTAGCTTATTGGGACCTTCAAGGGACAAAATCGTTTCGAAATGGCAAAAATGGTCGGTTTTGTCTTCTGGTCTCTTCAAGAACTGAAGAAAGGTCAAAGGTTCCCAGGTCCCTTCTAGAACATTTCGGGTCAAAATCGTTTCAAAATAATCACAAGGGTTGCGTTCCCTCGAAAGGTCAACGGTCGCCTTCCGAGAACATGCAAAAGACAAGATGGCTTCGGAACCATGTTGGCTCATGCAAAAGTACAGCGTGACGTCCCCGGGTCTTCTGTTTCAGAGAACGAGATATCCCGAAAAAGTTTACAACGGTCAATGTTTTGTCCCCTCGAAAGGTCAAAGGTCGCACTTAGGGGAGCATTGCTTCTAAACAGTAACGACCCGACAACAATCACGAATTTCGTCCTCATAAAACCTATGCAGGGAACCTTTAAGGACAAAAAAGATTTTGTACCAAAGACAGAGCAAAGGTCTCTTATGAGAGAACCCTCGAGGGCAAAGAGGGACAAAACAGTTTCAAAACCACATTCAATCTGACGGGAATCAAGGGTTAGGTCCCCAGATCTCTTGGTTACGAAGATAGAGATAGAGCAAGAGACCCAGGAAGAGGTCACAAAGGTTAAAGGTCTCCCCATCTGTAAATGGCCCCTGCAGACGAACGCTTCTACGGAATGTATCAGACACGAAAAAAAAAAAAAGAAGAAAAGACCGGAGTTTAAGGAAGGATAAGGACAAGCAGAAGGAAGAAGAAGAAAGGAAAACAAAAACAAAAATTCGACTTATTGCCACCGATATCAGAGTATTTTGTCGTAGGCTGAATACTATGTAATAATGTGACCTCCAATATATAGACTATATATATGTACACTGAAAACGGGGTTGTTTTTGTGTTTTTTCTCTGACCCGCCCTGGGTCCGAGACCGGCGGACGAAAGGAAAAAATGAAAAGCGGAAAAAAGGGTTTTCTCCCTCTGCTACTAGAGAGAGACTGAGAGATAGTCCTCTCACAGTGCGCCAAAAGGGTCCATGGCGGCTGTGGACCGCTGTTGCTGCGGCGGGAACGGCTGCTGAAGGGGTGGCGTGGCCACGCCACCTGCCGGAAATCCCTTTGCTGCGTTAGCCGATGGTCCACCTGCAGCAGGAGCAACTGCTGCCGCCGCCTGCGTCGGTCCACCCTGGAAACGGAAAAAAAACCCTGAATGACAATCTGAATGAAAGGAGCTAACACTTCGTGGAAGAATAGCGCAAACCCAGACTTACGGAAAAGGGCGTCTGTCCCACCGCCGTAGGAAAGTGTCCCGCCATCATCCCACTCGACCAATCTGCCGGTCTTCCCGTGGTGTTAGCCTGTAATCATTCGGCGCATAAATGTAAAGTCTCGTTGACGGATCAAAAAGGGTTAAAAAAAAAAAGGTGTGATCACGCCATAAGAATAACACTCACCATAGGCTGGTAAGTGTGCTGTGGCGAGTTCCACGCTGGTGCTGCGGTGGAACTGGCAATCTGAGGGGTCCAATTGGCGCCACCGGTTTTGGCTGTGTTTTTTGGCGAATTCCACATGTTTCCACTCCTTTTACAATAGAAATATCAAACGATTTAACGAGAGGGTTTCGTGAAAACCGTTAATGGCAACAAGTCAGTAATGTTCGCTACACGAGTCTCATGCATACTTCTGCATGAGTCCTCCAGGGCGGTTGATGGAGAGATTCTGCGCTAGGCTTGCCAGACTCGAGTCCAGGTCTCCTGTGATGACTTTGTTTTGACTTTTGGCTTGCGACATCGAAGTCGTCGAGGAAGTGGCCGAAGTGGACACCGGCTGAAGGATGTCGCCGAACGCGTCAAAGTCTTGAGAGAACGAAACAAAAGATTCTTAGATTCGAGGCGGATTTAAGTGTGTTCTAAAATGAACAAAACACGTTAATTCTAAACGAGAAGAAACTGCACCGAGAGAAGAGAGTGGTCACAGGGAACTAGGAAAAGGGGGAATCAAAAAAGATAGAGAAAGACGGAAGGATAGAGAAGTAACCGGCAGGGTGTCTAACGAGGCTAATGCAGTATCCTCGCTTAGGTCCAATTCGGCAACCCACATTGACTCTTAAATATCTGCTACAACACGAGTAAACTTGAAAATTATAGAGCCTTAAGAGCTTAACGAAACATCACATCGGCAAGGCAAACTTATTACTAATTTCAATAAAATTTAATATTTTCAAAGGGTTTCTTAGAACATTAAAGGGACCTTAAAAGCCCTAACAGGGAAAGTAACACACATGCTTGTTGGAGAACAACAAAAGGGAAACAGAACTAATAGATGGAGCACAACAGTGGACATTTTTAGAAGCCCTATTCCATGATTTTGATTAACGGATATGAAAAAACAGCGGGAGTGGAAGATCTGGCTGGATTCATGAACCCCGCTAAACACCCCGCCAAATCCGGTAAACGACAAAGACTAGGAATATTCGGCAGGCACACAAAACAGGCAACGTGGCTATTCACCTGCGGCCATTTTACTCGGGGATCCGAACCCCAGGCCCTGATTCAAGCTAGCGGAGGAGGAGATCCCGGCCACGGCAGCTTCGTTGGCCAACCTCGCGTTTTGAACCCCGCTCTGCCCCCCGGACTGTGGGGAGCCTGTCAACGCAGCCTTAATGGCCGCGTTGAGGTCATCTACAGCAGAACCCGACCCCTGCCCCGGACGGGACGGTGATGCAAGAGAGGGGGACTTGGAGCCTGTCCGAGGATCAAACGGGGAAGAACCCTGTCCTAGGAGCTCAGATGGGAGGAGAGGCTGATTTTTGAAGGAAGAGGAGGGTAGTTCCCCGAAAGCGTCCGGGGCTGGCGGTGGCGGGGAGGAGGCAGGGGTAGGCTTTGGGGCCTGGGTTCCAGGGGCGGGGCTCAGTGGGCGTAGGCGGGTTGTGGGTTCAGTCGGCAGGGCAATGCTGTCCCCACCAAAGCCAAAGTCGAATGCTCCTCCTCCTCCGCCGCCGCCGAAATCTGCGAAGCTAGCAAAGGCCACGTGCTGGTCTGGCCCTCCCAGGATAGGCGTAGTCCCGAGGCCCCCGAACTCAAAGGGGACAGAAGGAGAGGGCGTGGTGCTAGAGACACCTTCGAAAGGATTCAGTCCGGGGATGGTGAGGTCCGAAGAGGTCGCCTTCTCGGATCCGGATGCGCCCTCTGAGGAGGATGCGGCGGACGAAGAAAGCACGGAAAAAAAGAAGGCAAGGGAAAAAAGAGACGGGGAAAAACGGTAAACGTTAGTAGGAAAAATAAACAAGCCTCAGGGTGCCCTTTGGAACACATGTAAAGGAAAGATTTTCCCCTAGTCTTAGGTTATTCCAACGCAATGCAATGCACATACAGTTTTGCCTCTCGCTTACTTGGCTAAACTCCACCCCAAAATGCACTACACCACGCCCCTATGCAACTAACCGCCTTTCCTCTACTAAACAAAACGGCTAACCACTACGCCCTAACGTAGTTCCACCCATCCCAACAACGAACTAAATCTCTCACCTTCTCTACTACTAAACAAAGCAAGCCTCGGTTCTGCCAAACCGCCTTCCCAAAACAAAGAAAAACCACGCACTTAACGCAGAGAGGATGTTCAAGATTTCTAGACCGTCATTGCAGTACGTTGGTAGTTAAAACATTAGGATGTGCTTAAATTATACCGATCATTATCGGAATAACTGCACCAACAACTTATGGGGAAAGACATTCATTTTTAAAAAAGGATAATTTAAACAGCTAGATTTAACATTCATTAGTTAAATGACGGAACAATCTAATCTTTTTTTTAAAAAAAGTATTTCTAGTGGTGGGCACCCCGGTTATTCAAGTTTTAAAAAAGAAGCACGGAAGTGGTTAACAATGATAAACTGAGTTTCAAGAAAAAACGAGAAATACGTGCCGACTCGGGCTAAAAACTTTGGTACAAACCTGGTGTAGGACCATGGACAGCCTGGTTCGTTCCAATGGCTGCATGCAAAAGCAGAGAAGTCATTACACAAATTAGACATGCGAGAGGAAAGAAAACTGTGGTGGTGGTAGTAGTAGTAGTAGCGGCAAAAACACATACACAAAATGATAAAACGAGCGCAAATCGCCATCGAAACCGCTATAGAAAGGAATGTTGCACATCATTACGAGGCCAAATGAAAACAGTGCGTAAATGTTTAAAAACATGATTAGACGCATTGGAACGTTGATGGAGTAAACGCTTATTTTAGGACCCAGATGAATTTTGTTACGTTTGAATTGGTTTTAAAAAGTGTTCCCTTGTAATGAGTCTTCCCGCTTAACAAGTTCCTAATCCTTAGATTCATTTAAGGACTACTTAAAAGGATTCTCCTGCAGTTTTTTTGTACTGTATTTCGCATACATAGTGCACACAACTTAAAACTAAAGCTAAATGCACAAATATTATGCCTAAATGGCAAACTTGCCTTGGGCATTGCTCATCGTCCCGAAAACCGCACTAAACGATGACTCTGGCACAATAAAAGCGTTGTTGGGACCCGAAAGACCTGAAAATATCAACGAAAATGAATTGCTACATGCCCGATAATTTATTTGGGTGACTGATGAGAATATCCCAGATATTCGTTTTAAGGCCCGCTGAAAGTTTCCCCCCTGTTCGCAATTTGGTGATGGACTTCCATCACCAAGGATAATCCCAAATAAATTATACGCTAATGTGATTTGTTGGTGGTCCCCAGAGTCAGGTACAACCTGGGTACATTTTATCCCCTTACCAGATGGCACTTATGTGCCAACTGTTACGGTGTTAAAGTTAAATTAAAACATAATTAAGACAGTGTCAAACCGATGGAAAATGGTGTCTACAAGAAATGTTTTCTCACCGTTTTGGTCAGTCCAGAAGCTGTTGAGATTCGACGACGGCTGTGGGGCAGCATTGCCGAGACCGTCAGAGAACGGGTTGTTGGCTAGACAGAGAAGATCGTCGCTGGCTTTGCTAGTAGACGTGATTCCCACGAGATCGCTAAAACGGAAAAGGCGAGATTACAAGAGTTAAAGAAGTTGCCCTGAGATAATTCGGAAGGCGTTGACAGATTTAACAGGAGAACCAATAGGACAACAATGTTAGATGATTTTAAGATTAAACAACAAGTGTCGCTAACGACTTACCTGCCACCGGGAGGCGAACCGAAGAGGATGTTTTCATCCGTTGGAGAAGACAAAAACGGATTAGTGCGGCTTCCTCCAAGTCCGCCATTATCTCCTGGAAACGACTGAGTTGCCAGCTCTTTTATGCGGCGTTCCTAAAGAAACAAGAAGCTTAAACGCTGAGGCCAACGGACGCTCGAAAAAACTGTTGCGCCAATGTCAAACCACGAGGCGCGAGGGGCCTTACTTTGTGCAGCTCCAGAATGGCCTGTTCCTCTTCCAGGGCCAGCTGCTTGAGGTGGTCCTCTTCTCCTCCACTGCCGTTGACCCGATTCTGTCTGGGGCCTGTGCTGGAGGCCGCCGCCGTCCCAAAAGCGCTACTGGTATTGGACAAGGCAAGGACAGCATTTTTCACAGACGACTGTCTGTAAGCCATTGTTTTAAAAACAGGAGAAAGAAAAAAAAAAGAGGCTACAAGCACTAACAAGAAACAAAAAAACAACGGAAAAAAAATCTGATGGATGGTGGAACAGTTCCTACCTTCCTGCGGTGGCCTGTGTGGGCGTGGTCGCACCTCCTGGTCCACCCTTCTTCCCCTCTAGTGTAGCTAGATGTTGCTCTAGAGCATCCAGCAAGCTTCCTGGGGCCTGAGAGCCAAAATAAAAAAAAGTTTTTATCTAATGTCACCAACTTGTGTTTGTTGCCAAAAACAACAAACAAGCTAACTAACCTTCGTAAGATCAGGAATATCTCCTTTTTCGATACCAACGTTCTTTGTAAAATAAAAATGAAAGATTCAAGCAATATGTAAAGCAACACAAGATAAGCTTCAGTAAATGGGTGCCAGGGAAGAAACTTATTTGCACTATTTGTTTTTCGACACAAAAACCAAAAAAACAGATTATGGGAAACAACAGTGGGGAGGTAAATATATAATTCAGAAAGGAGACAAACCTCTGCAGTTTTTAGAAACTCCGCAACTCTGTCCATTCGAATGAGGAATTTCTTGTAAATATCCAGTGCATCTCGACACATTTTTTTGTTCATATCAAAATACTTCTCTAAAATTAGAAGAAAAGAATATTTTCGGAAATGGGCAAAAAATTATGAAGGTGCATAAATCTCGATACACTCGCTGCATCTACGGTTTGATGCCTTCCTGTTGAAAGAATGTAAGTGCAAAAGAAGATGGCAACAGCTCTTTAAATCGACTTTGAAACTTGCCTAACAAATTAATGATCCCATCATTATAACAAGCGAACAGACGAATCAAATCACGGAAAAGAAGCATGAATGCAGTGTTGATAACCCCATTGGTCAATTCGTTGGCAGTGCACTGAAAGGGAGGAAAAAGATATAACAAACGGAATTTTAAGGAAACAATTTTGCAGACGTATATTAGCGCACATCAAATTCCAATAACGCGTCGAGTTGGCTTTGTAGACCAGGCAGCGTCTTAAGTAGTTTCTCAGCATTCATGGTGCGCAGAATACCATCGTCCTTTCTACATTAATTCACAAGAATCAAAAACGAAACATTTAAAACAACAATTTCGAGCATCAGACACTACAAGTGGGTGCTAAAAATGAAACAAAAACTTGCCCTCGTTTCACTTTGCAAAAGTCGAACGCTACTGTGCGGTAAGAGATAGCTTTCTCGTTTAAATATTTGGCGTATCTCCTAATAAATGTGGACATGTCATAGCCTAGAAACAAAACAACAAAAAATGCGAGTAATTTCGAAACATCTTATCCAGGTACCACTACTTTTAAATTACAACATGCCTTGAACACCTGTTTTATCCAAGAATGCGCCAAGTTGAAAATTACAGTTGCTTGAAGCTAAATACTGAGTGAATCTCTGGAGAGAAAAAAAAAAAAAAAAAAAGGCAACGCTAAACAAAAATTTTCAGACTTGGTTTACATTTCCTACAACTCGAATTTAGTCAAAGCACTCTGCTTCAAGAAAATTTCCTCGCACGTTTGCATAAACCAGAATTACAGTTGTCCTGCCATTTATCATCAATCCCGTTAAGGACACGTAAAAAGTTAACGCTTTTTGATACTCACGCATTTGAAAGAGTTTAAATGAAATTTAACGAAATATTTTAGCCAGTTAGTTGTCATTTTCCAAAATTGCACGATTTACCTAATCTTCTTTGATTAAAATATAACGCTTCACAACATAATTTGTCACACAACTAAACAAGCTCGCAAAAATCTAATAGTTAGCTAAATAATGACAACGGATGCTTTTCTTTTTGGGGGGCACAAATCGGCAAGTAAAAAAATTTACAAAATTATTTCCTCACGATTAAACAGATTAGTTTTCCACGTGTAAATTTTTACCCCAGCAAGAATTATATACTTAAATCTTGAAATTTGTATTTATTTGCATAACAATAAGCTCCGTAAATTCGAAACAGTCACAGACAAAAGGAGAAAATCAGCATCTGATTTAATGTATTAAATCATACAATTAGAAAAATGTATGTTGCTTGGCATTGACTAACGGCCGCTTGTTCATGTAATAATATCGTACCTCGTTTCCATAGCACATCAGATGGTGCACAGTGATAAGGGCTTTAAAGACCACCACCCAACTGGTGTGATTTGTTCGTTCTAACAGACAATTTGCCATCTGAGGAATTGATACGTTTGGTTCATTTGTACAATGTAACAGATCTGTAAGGGGAAAATAGAAAAGAAAACAAAATAAGTATACAATATTAAACATCTCATCGCAGATGGCTTCCATCAGGATTATCATTTATGAGGCTATATCCCAAGTGAGGACAGTAAACACCTGTTCAAAACGTAAAACAAAACTTTAAATAACGAAGCTTTGATTACATGTCGCGAGTTGTAAAATACTAAATTTGAATATCAAGAATTTGGTTTGTAAATTCTGTTATTCGAGCTATCTGGTTATATTCTGGTTATATGAGCCAAACTATCGAGCTGGTGTAATAAACTACTGGTTAAAGAAAATGAACTAGTAGTCTCTGTTGAGGAAAACAATTTGAAATATGATCATCAAAAGTTACTGGAGATGCACAAAAGCATTTAAAGCATTTAAAATAACTGGCATTCAAGATTCCTAGATTTCAAGAGGTTGATGTTTCATGTAATCGAGTGGTGGTTGGAATAACCATTTGCCACAGAAACGTTTTGTGCCAGGATAAAGACTTTAATTGTAATTTTTGAATCTCGCTGTCAAATAGATTACGAAATTCGGATACAAAACATTCTGAATTCCACACAAATATTCAAAACTGTTTTCGAAAATAAATTGTTATTATTCAAATTTGAGATTTCTGGAAAGAGTTGACGAGATAGGATAAAATCAGAAATTTGGATACCAAAGACAGAAAGACTACTCTCATCCACTGTTGGCAAGCATGTAAAACTTTCCAAGTTTTTAACTGTCCAGAATTTAAGGTCATTTTCGGATCTCCTATGTCGTGCCGTACCAATTCCGGTTTGCTGATTTTAGTCATGTTGACTTGTCAACCAAAAATTCCTTGGCACTGAAATTTTGAAAGGTTAGCTTCTTTTGTATTTTTTTTTCTCCAATGAAAGTCACATCGATGAATGATGGTTGTCAACGTTTTAAGGTTAGCACAATATCTCAAAGTAGGTAGTTCCTTATTATTTATTTTTAGTTGTGCCAAACTGGTGGTTGCGTAAGTATAGCCAAACCTGTAGTTATCGTAATCTGGACATTTAATAAATAGGTCATTGTCCAAGCGTAACTAAACAATGCTTAAATGGTTTGTTTATCCCTCCTTTAGTATATTTAAAGCACGTTTGAAACAATGCTGTATCAAAATATCTAATTATCGTTATGTTAGAATTCACAGATTGAGCTGCAAGAATTTTAATTTGGATTTCCCAACAGGAGTTGCAATAACAATGGGCCGAGCCTGTTTACATCGATTTTTTATCTTATTTTTCATACATTTTTACGCAATGTGGAGTTATCGGATGTTAACACCGACAACATTTTTTGTAGCTGTATTAAATAGTCTATCGAGAGTGCATTTCCACGAGCCATCATAATCCCATACTGTTAACATTTCACATTTAAATTGACGGAGTAAAAATGAGATTATTATAGTCTCATAATTTACTTAAAGGTTGAACGATACAAGAGATGAAGAAACATGAAAGGGTTTAAAAAAAATCGATTAACCTTTTAAATCGAGGTCAGGCTCAAATTACACTTCTGAAGAGTAGCATAGAATAGAGACTAGCTCTGGTCTTTGCAACGAGAGATTCTTTAATATCCTACATGCAAATACTTAAAATTGTGTCGACTTTTTCTTGGGTATGCAGGTCATAAATTTCCAATAGCAAAACCCATCATTTTTTTCATAAAATCGCTTTATACGAGATTTAAACATATTTGCAATGCTCATTAATAGAAACAAATTGGGCAGCAGACAGACAAATTGGAAGATGTTCTTATTCAGGAAAGTTATGCAACAGAAACATTCGTAAAAAGGGAAGCTCAATGTATCATCTAGCAGCCTAAATTTCTTATCACCACATAAATCTCCTTAAATAAGGTCGGTCGAAAGTGAAACCGCTATTTTACACCCTTTTCCTTTTAAAAAAAGCTCCTAAATGAGTTTTCGGACTTTTGACATAGGAGACCAAAAATAAAAATTATAATTATCGAATTGGGAAGAAATCTAAATTCGCGAGACGGGGCTATTGGTAAAAAGGGTTTCAAAGATTTTGCTGTTTTTTAAATATAAATGTTGAACACATCTGGTAGCAATTCTTGACATATTCCAACATATTCCTACAATAATACATACAAATACCAAACTAAATGCCATGTCAATATTGACCCACTGATTAGGCCCTTGACATTAAATTGGAAAAAAGTATTTTTGTTGGTTTTACCATGGTTAAATACTTAATAAATAATTTTAATTTGAACATAAAACACTGAATACCTTCATAAAACTAAAAGATGTACTTATCAGCAGACTCTGAAACAACTATTTTGATTAATTTCACCATTGCCAATTAATTACTTAGTTAACCATTTAGGCGGTGGTTTGAAAGTACAACACTATTTTACTGAAATTTCAACAGTATTTAAAACCATATTCAATGCCTTTTTTGTCAACCACAAAAACATGGTTGCCTTGTCAACAATATTAGGATGAGGAAATATGGTGTTGAAAACTGTGTTAGGTAAGAGGCGTAAAGAGGCACCAGAGTTCCCTGCTGCAACTCTTTCCTCACTTCGTGTGTCAAAGTAGCAAAATACAAACAAATAAATGCCAACTATCACGTGTATCGCAATTCATCCACAAATAGGAGTTTGGCGAAAAGCTGATTGTGTTAAAGAGGATTTGCGAAAGTAGGTTTGGAATAACAGAAATGTATCTATGAGATGATAACTAATGAAGTTTTGGCATATAGAAAGACACTCCAGTAAATTTCTCTTCATCGCACTTCAGAAATAAAGCATTAGCAATTTTTATATATTTATAATCCAGAACACTAGCATGTACAATATGCAATTTGGAATGAAATTCGCAGGTATAGAAGAATCATCTTAAGTAAGATGAAAAATTTGCACACAAAAAATGGTGTTTTAAAGCTTCAAAACATGCAAAATAACAGTATTAACCGGCAAACGCACATATCGCTATAGGTCGATAACAAGCTTGACGTAACGACGCAGTTTGGAATGAAACTGTCTTATCGAAAACAGCATTCTCGAGGGTTAGTAAAGCAAGAAAACTACCAATAATAACCGTTGAAACATGAAAACATGGAAGATGATGTTAAAAGTGATAGTTAGGCCTAAGTGAGAAAACGTCATAGCGGAATGCGAGGGTTAGGAATAGGTCACATCTTTGATTCCACTTACAGTCTAGATGTTTCTTTTTAGGTCCTATGACTTCTTCCGTCGTGGCTTTACAGACGGATTTAGCCAAACCTTGACCGGCGATGCTAAGCCTCGCGGCATTGATCCTATCACTAATACTTTGGTTAGACATTTTGGAGGAGTCTTCTTGTCGGTTTTCCCCGTTCCCGAATGAGCAGCAGTGACGGCGAGTGGCCGAAACCACGATCCCCCTGAGAATCGGCAACCAGCGGATGGGATTTTGGTGGAAAGAAGAGGAGTTTTCCGGGAGAAAAAACAGGGAAGATTTCGGACCTTAAACCTCCCAATCCAGCCAAAATGGCTACCGGCAGAATGGAAGGAAACACCCCGTCAAAAAGAGAACGGCCGCGATGACGTAATACCTTCCACGCTCCAGCCAATCCGAGGACGGGGATTTAAAAACATTTTTTCTTGGAATGCTCCGCCCTCCTTGCTGTTTGCTACTTGGTTAGGATTTTGATCTGGCGCGGAATTTGTTGTTTTCCCAACCATTTTGTTCATGCGGTATGTTTTTAATGAAATTTGAGGTCAATTAATTTGAAAATAATCATGTGTGTTCTTCAAATAAGGACCATAATTTATATGAAATAAAATAAAATATTATGCCGTAAGTAAAACTTCATTTGCAGTTTTTATTGGAATGTGAAGGGATTTGTAATTTTGAAGGTACATGAAGTTAATTATAATATTGTATCCCAGAAATTTGGTGATTGAGATTTGACGACATATGATGAACATTTACCAAAATTTCAGGTAAACTTTATGACTAAATTTCAGGTTATGCTAGCGAATTACATAATGACGTCATGATATTTATACTAACATCTGATGTCAATTTAATTTACTTTATGACGTCACATTCTGATGTGCTTTTAAAATTAAATCTTCATTGAAATATGGCGTCATATAATTAGGCATTTTTAAACATACACTATTAGTAGTAATTATTAATTATTACATCATACTGCGACCATGTCACATCTCAAAGCCTTTCTCTTGTGTCAATAGTTTTATGAGCTGCCTTCGCCTTTGACATCTCTTATCAGGAGCGCTACCAAAATCAATGTTCCATTTCACACGAAAAATAACAAAAAAACAAAACGTCAGCCGTCAAAAACGAACGTCAAGTTTGTTGAAATAGTTTTCGGAAATCTTTAAATTTGAAGAAATGACCTTCAGGGTATGTAATTTCTAATTGTGACCTACGTATGACACCTTTTAGCCGGAGTCATTAATTTACGTGCTTAATGCCACATTAACTAAAGCACGATAACCCTCCAAAGTTCCAATGTGTCAACTTACTCTGAGGTTTAATCTTGAGTTAGATTAATGGCCGATTAATTTTGGAAAACGCCACATATTTCATAGAGATATGATAAGCTACAGAATCCGATAGGGATAAATCAGGGTAAAAATAAGTAAAGGGTCCTAGACAATTTTGTGTTTGGGCCCCTGTTATGTTAATGTTCAGGACAGGGTAGAGTGGGTTTAAGGCAACAAGGATCATTTGATAGGGACACCGAACAGGGCTACTAAATAGGGATGTTTTAAGCCAAAATAGGTTCCTTTAAGTAGCTGGATTTCACCTAGAAATCCTAGGAACCTTAGGCAGTGTCACATTAAGTAGGGCCCTGTTACCCTAATGGGGAATCCAGGCTTGCCAAGGCTTTGGAAAAGACCCATGCACAAGCTGTATTAATCAAAGAAAGACCCCTAAGCATCAGCTTATTTAGACTTACGGATAAGTAATAATTATTTCATCAGTTAATTTAACGTTAAGCTACCGTTATAATAAGCATGTTAATTTTTGTAGCCAGGAGATTCAAAGCGTGAAGAATTTCGCAAATACCTAGAAAAGGCGGGAGTTTTAGATGCCTTAACGAAAGGCAAGTTTAAGGGATACTGTCAGAAACCCCAGATACAAATTTAAAAAATAACTAACTTTTACCTTTGATTGCAGTTTTGGTAACACTTTACGAAGAACCGGAGAAGCCTCCGGATGCTCTGGAGTATCCTTTTAAACCCGGCGCATCTAATTAGATGTAGTTTGCGATTGTTCTAAACATGTTGTGATGATGTGCAGAAACACAACGTTATTTGATGACCATTATTAGCTGGTAACTTTAATGTTACTAAATCCTGACTTTATTGAAAGATATCTAAAGGAGACACTCAAGCTGACCCCAGAATTAATCGCTATGAAACAGGAAATGGAAGAGCTAAAGGAACAAGTAGAAAAACTGTCTTTGGAAAATGGCAGATTAAGGGACGAGGCAAGTGGGGTTTTTAATAAAGGGATAACCTAAGAGCATCTAGTTCGTAAGGGTTTTGCACATCACCTTAATGCACAATTATCTTCTCGTTTTGTAGGTTTCAAAGTACGAAAACGCCAAGGAGTGGCCGTCCATTGCTGAAAGCAGCCAAAACTGATTCACCCTACCTCCGTGCCTTAACGACCGTTACAAGCCTTACTAAAGATGATTCTACTTCACCGTCAACCCATTATTCTTAACACAACACATTCTTTCGCACTTCACACATTTGTATTCAGAGATAATAAAAAAAACATTTGAAAATTAAGCCGAGTTGCCAAAAAAAAAAACGAAAAAAAAAGTGAAATTTTAGTTTGCGCGGCATAGATACCGCTTTCGGGTAAGCTTTAAACCAGAATTCTTGTGACCTGCGGTCAAGCGGTTGTCGTGGATTTAGCCGCCTGCCGTCGCTTTACGTCCCAGTTGTAAACGCGAGCCATGTCTATTTTGCCGTTAAGAAGAATTCGATATATAAAGTTTAAAACACAGACAGCAGGTGTTTGGGGTCACATGTGTATACTTGTTTGCCCCTAGATTTAGAATTCTTGCCAAGTTTGTTTTTTAAAAAACAACAAGAATCATAATGACCATTATAAACGACAATATATAGTGATGTTCGTCCATCATCCTATATAACTTTATAATAACCGAAACGTGCAATTGAATAAAAGCTGAAATTCTTTTCCATGGTTAAATTAAAGTTGTCACCTGTAATTTTAAAACTTTCCAAATAAAATTTTGACTCACTAACACTTCTTTTTCCCTAGTACTTGAAAAAGAGAAGACCCCCTTGAATTTTACAAAATGGACACATGGCCATTATAATAAAGGATACTGACTTCGGTAGTTGTGAACTGATCTCTGAGAAAGTCCAGGTCATCTTCCAACTGAGCCAAGTTTTTCGTCGCTTTTTCTAGATTGCGAGATAAAAGGGCTTCAGCATCGTCCAGAGTGTATTCGAGCATCACGTTTGCCTGGGTCAAAACACAAAAACCTTTTCTATATTACGTCAAATTCTAAATGTTAGGGGATGTTAACGTTATCATTTACGATAAAAAACAGTCAGCATTTTTAAACAATTAACAATAACTAAAGGGTAGAGAAAACCACAAATTAAACTGTGGTAGAGCATACACGATTTTCGAAATAGTACTTCGTTCTCCTAATTGTGAACAATCTCGCTCAAAGTACTTACGCCAAGCCACAAGCAGACTTTATCCGTGGGAGGAATTTTAGCCCTAGCATAAACTTGGTCTGATAAAAGAAAGCGAGTGTCGATGAGGTCAGGAGATTCCTAAAAACAAACAAAAAATTATGCAGCTTATGAGTTTCAATTACAATTTTTATACAACTGCAAGGTTTATTCATCTGTATAACGCTCAAAACCCCATGCACACTTTAACAAATTGTCAACAGCAAATCCAGTTTGTGAAAATTGACTTGTTAAATAGTTTTTTCATCTAAAATAAGAAAATATGTTTGTGTAAAATGTTTCAGGTGAAAATCGGCGGGGAGTTAGCACATTTTTGGGATTTGCACCCTTGTGTTGAGCAAACTTTTTCAGAAAATCAGTTTGCACAAACCGTGTTTGTCAGCGAAGCATTCCAAGTTTTTTTGGGATTAGAGTGTTACTAACCTGCTTAGCTTTCATGTGTCGCACAATGTCTAAAGAACTTCTGATATCGGGCATCTGAGACTTTAGCCTGAAAAAATACATGTACAGTAGAACGTACCTTATTAAGAAGTCTTTGAAGGGAGCAAAGAACTAGGGAATTGTTAAGCGGGAACACTCATTAAAAAAAAACCAAAAAAATTCCATTTTTCTAATACTTCAAATAGTTTCGGGAAATTTTATTACCAAAATCTATATTAACCTGCCGATACTTTTATCAAATATTATGATTAAAAACAATTTTTTTTTTAAATGTAGCCAGTAAGTATGTTAAATATTTCCCTTAAAATGGTGCACTCCCAAATGCCTAGGAACACCCACGCACATCTTCTCTCAACATGTTTCTATCTCAGGTAAAATATTCTGATAAAAAATGAGTCATTCACTAGCCCGTATGGTAGGCGGCAGGTGACCTGAATTACTTTTTTATATTTAGTCATACTGTCAAGGAATCCTCTTTGCACTAAAATATACGAATTCAATGGAGAAGTCCAGACCGAACACCATTAACGTTCTGTAGATATTGCGCCCCATCCACAACTGACCATTTGTAATTTCCCAAAGTAACTTTTGTTACACCCTGTAGTTAATGTTACAGAATTACAATTGTCATTTTAGTTCACCTCTTTCGTTTCTGCATCAAATTGAGTTCCATGAATTTGTATTTGCTGTGTTGCTCGTCTAGTTTCCTAAGAACATTTTCGACATTTTCGTCGTTTTCTTCCAATTTCATAAAAGAGTCCACATCGTCCTAAAGAGAAAGACACGCACCGGGGTGAATGAAAGGTTTTAAAATCGAAAAAAGGCTGAACATATGCGTTGAAATAGAAGAAAAGGTAGGCTGAAGAGTTTATATGGTTAAAAAATACTTCAAAATTTCAACTCACAACGAATAAAGCTTCGGGAATTCCCGAATGAGATGAACGCCTATCCAAAACTTGAATTTCTTCCGATTCCGACATCTTTTCGAATAAATACAAGTGGCGCACCTGGCGGGAAAAGCATGCTTAAAATTGGAAAATGAGCGCCGCAGACTTTTCCGTTCTAGAATCTGTCGGACTCCGTAGTAACAATTGCCAACATGTTAAAAATAGAGTGGCACAATTTTGTTTATTGGTCAAAGGAGAGCCATTGTTTGAAAGCAGCTGATAGCACTATGACAGAGGTCACGTGATTCTATAAGTTTTCAGGGCGTTTATCCATAGCGCCGTATAAATTTCCTTCAACGTGTTCTGTAGCACACCAAAATGGCGATGTCTTGCACAGTGGTTGGTCTCCGGTGGTTGGAAACTTTGGAAAAAGAATTTGATAATTCGTTCGTGGATTTAGATATTTTGTTAGGAGAAATCGACGAAGATCAGTGCGAACTAACTTACGAAGGAAGGAGAAAAATGGCTGCTCTAAGTGCTGCATTCGCGCAGCTAAGCCACAAGGCGCAAGCCATCTTCAGCACAAACAGCAAATTGGAGGTAAATTAAATTTAACTACTTGTTACTTAAAACACTTTGTTCCGTTCTATTTTTCAAAACGTGCACTCAATTACACGGTCTGGTTGTTGAGAGTCCAGTGGAACGTAATCATGTATTAATATCGTCATCAAACATGCAAACGCCCATTTAAAGTCGCCATTCGTAGTGTGATGAGAGTTTATGAACACTTGGATAAATAGAGAACTTCTGCCTCTAATTTAGAAACGTCGTTTGTGATGACAGGTTTAAGAAGTGTTTGCGAACAGGTTGATGTCGGTGGTGAGGAACGTTTATAAAGAGTTGGTTAATTCGTTCCATTTATATATTAGAGGCCTCAAATCCATCATTGCAACGCCTTCTCTGATGACAGTGGTTATACGTGTTTCACAACGTTTGACTAAACTGTTGGACCTATTGGGCTCTGCATGCCTAATGACCTTATAGGTAGACACAGATAGTTTGCCTCAAATCCATGGTATGTGATGACAGTGGTTAAGGAGGTTAGAAGTGTTTACATCCGGATTGGCTATTCCAATAAATCTCCTGGTTAGCCTTAAAATCTATCGCAGAAGAATGCTTCTGTGATAACAGTGGCAACACTGCTATGAAACACTTACCAACACTTTGATAAACATGTGACCATATTGGAATTAGTTAGACTGTAGCCTCCAAAATAAAAGGTTTTGTTTAGTTTGTGTTGGACGTGTTTACGCTCTATTGATTGAAATGTTGATCCGAATTGAAAGCAGCGTAGAACGTTCACCACAGAAGATCTTGCTATTTTTGGTTTTTTTATCATTAGAAGATAGGGTTGAAGTGGTTGGTTTTCGTGGAGGTTTCTGAGGTCGATGAGGTGCTCGTCCACTTGACAATCACCCCAATGGCAAAGAAAACACTGAAAGCTCAGAGAAGACAACATAAATAAATTTGAAGATGAAATTGACAGGAGTATTAAACGGTCCTTTACTCCTCCTTCCAACTATAGAAGTGGTAGTCATACCAAAACCGGATTGTGGAGGCGGACTTTTGTATATTTTTCAATGTCTTCGGTGATTGACTGCGGAAAGCTTTCCGATTTCTTCTCTACCTACAGTGGTAATGCCGACAGACGGCAATGGAAAATTCTGAATTATTCCGATGCAATGCGAGACAACATGTTAAATAAACACTTCTCGTTAAATCTTACGATAATTAATTATGCGATGGAATAGACACTGGGAGAAGTGGTTTTTTAGTTGAAGGCACACTGAACCAAGCCTTCAAACTCCTTGAAAAGCTTGTAAGAACTAAACAGGAACATTCCTCTGCATATAAAGATTTTTTCGACTTAAAAAAAAAATACAAATATATATTACAACGTAGGGCTATTTCATTATGCTACGAGCGTGTTGGACCACATTACTTAGAGTTTATGTCTGGTCTGTGACCTCAGAGTTTGTTTCGTCATTAGATTTGTTTGTTATTTCGTTCATTTCTTTGCCATCCTCTTTTTCTTCCTCTTCTTGTGCTTCTTCCTGGGGAGATGCTGTAGAGGAAACTGGAGATTCTCCTGCGTCTGAATGGCCTTCTTTGGCTTGTCTGTTATCTTGTGTTGATGTAACGCTGCTACAGGGACAATCTTGAGGCTGAGGCTGCAGCTTTCCAAAGGTGGAGGCCATTTGTTCCATTGTGTCGTTGCCCACCTTGATAACCGTCCAGACTAAGTCGTGCAGTGCCCTTCCGACGTCCTTCCTGTGACTCTCAATGGCAGTCCAGAGGACATCGCTGGAGCTGTACAATGGTAGACCAGGAGAAGAAGCTCTACAAATACGAAACAATAGTATTATATAAACAATATAAACAATATAATATAAAATATGGATTTACTTTTCGTCCATCTTGGTGACAAGCCCTTGCAAGAGACCGATGAAGGTGTTTTGGGCCACCAGCAGAGAGGCAAAGCTGGCGTCGATGGTGTTTTCAAACTTGGAGACCTTCTTGTGTAGAGACTGCAGAATGTCATCGAAACCTGGAGGAAAATCGTTCATTAGAGCCTGGTGTGGGCTGGGGAGCATTGGGCCCCAACAAACGATGTGACCATGGCCCAATGCTTACCAGTGACAGGTTTCATATGCTGGAGGATCCTCCTGACCCCTTCTCTTATCATCTCCTGAGTATGGTTCCCCAGACCCTCCACCTTGTTTAGGCCGTTTTCGAGACCCTTGTGCTCCACCGTGAGTTCCCGGAATGCGTTGAGGACCTTTCTGGTGTAGATCTCGACGTCCTTGTCCAGCTCCTCCACTTTCTTCTGGCCGACCATGGAGGCCTCAGCGATGGCTGTAGTCAAGTTGTGCAGGAGAAGGGTCGAAGGGCAACCAGGGGATGAAGAAGAACCCTCGTCTTCCTGCCCTTCATCATCCTGCAGCTGGACATCGGCTGCTGCCTGAATCTTGACTGGTTCCTCCCTGCTGCTTCTGCCATCGCTGTCGCTTCGACCCACTGCCATCGTCCACAGGTTCTCCATCATCTGGGTGTTCTTCTCCTCAATCTTGAGGATCTTGTCCAGGGTGTCGTCCATGCTCCTCCCGAGCTGCCTCTCCATGCGCTGAATCTTGACTCCCACGGCCGTCATCTGGATGTTGGACTTTGCCTCGAAGATCCCTAGGCGGGCGAAGAGCTTTTCGGCCGTGGAATCCATCTTTTTGCCAAGCTCAGAAGCGGAGGGCTCCTTCAGGACCTCTTTGGCAATTTCTCCCTGTGGAAGAAGCATGAACGACCAAGATTACAAGGGGGATTTAGGATTTTTTTTTGAAACGGAGGGCTTTAGCTGTCATTGATACTATTATTCTTTTTATAAACTCTGAATTCAACACCCTTAACCAACCAACATCCTGTTCCAACCATGACAGGTAAGAGGGGATCTACTGCTGCTAAAGTCTCTACCATATGGCATTACTACACTGACTTAAAATGTTGGTAATGAGTTGAATTGAATATTTGGGTATGTGGAAATCACCCAAGTTCCCATTATGGTATATTTTTATGTTGACAGTAAAGAACTGAGTTGAATTTAGGATTGAGAAGTTGCTGATTTGTCGTGATGACGTTATTTCCGGCTGACCTTTGACTAGAAATTTGTGAAAAACTAAGAAACGAAAACAAGTCTTGCAACGTCAGTCCCAGTGTGCTGTGGCCCTCCCACGCCCCCGTCACTTTACATCTAGTTAACATGAGATAAAAACAAATTGATGCAACTTTAATAACGTCTGCTGCCTTTTGCGGCGCCCCCGTTATTAACCCTCAGGGGTCACCACAGGACCCCCCTCAAAAATTAATAAGCACTCAATGTGAGGAAAGCTTATTTACAGATATTAAACCAGAGCTGGATTATCAGAGTATATTTCTTTTGTGCCTTACAAATGAATGAAAATTTAACGGTCGATTATGCATGTGGTCATGGTGAAACCCACCAATAACAGTATTTCCAGTTTAATATCAAGGGGTTAAACCAAGAGATGAAAGTCTCCTGATTGGACACCCCTCCTGACAGTGATTTTAATGAAATTTTCTTTCAGTTTTTGCCATCAGGGATTTATGAACTGTAAAAATCTCACGGTCGATTAAGTAATTGACCATAATGAAAACCACTACAAATCGTATTTCCAGTTTATCACTACTGACAACGATCTTAAGGACATTTTTGTTCGGTCCCAGCTCTTGGTTGTGGGTAATAAAAATCAATCTCATGAACGTTTTTTTTTTAAATGTGACGATTATAAAGCAATTTTCGAGGGTTCTTTCTTTATGCATACCACGACTCACATCTGCATCTCCATTAAGTTGTTTTTTTCTTGTTCTTTTTTTTTGGTCGCTGGACCGCAAATTGCTATTCTCAGAATCTATCGTTCGCAATTACAGCGAAAATAGGCAGAAAAACCCCCACCGAAATATGAAGAAATAATTGACATTCGAAAATCATGTTGAAACATGAAATTTCGTCAACATGGTGTGCTACAGTTTTCCATAAAGTTCAGATTCTGAAGTGAAAAAAACGATAAATTTCAGTATTTGGCAGCCTTTTCAAAATAAAAATTGAACTCTGTGCCCTATATTTTATCTAAAAAGGACCTCAAAATACTACATGAATGTTTTGGAAATTTCTAACTAACTGCAGACCTATTTTCAATGTTTGCAGAAAGAGTGCTAATAACCAAAATTTCCTAAATTGCCTAGTACTTGATGAATGGGGGCCCCATACGCCAAACAGCCCCTTATTAACGTATTCAGTCCCTGGCTTGGCTGAATTTGGCATCTAGGGGCCTTTCTTGATTTACGCCCTGCCTCTCATCATTCCAGAGTTGACCTTACCTCTCTAATTCTGCTGAGGTGCTCCTCCAGCTTGGCCTCTATCCTACCTAGCCTGGCCTCGAAGCCGTCCATCCTGCCCATCATGCAAGGGCCTTCGTCCCCCAGACGAGCCTCGATGGCGGCCAGGACATCCCGCATGGACCTCTCCGTCTTCCTGGGTCCTTCTTCCGGTAGGCTAAGTCCCGAAATGAGCGTCGACGCTCCCATCATCCCCAGCAGGATGACTATCGTCCAGTCTCTCATAAAGTTCATCGTTTTTTGGCACTTTTATCCTGGCCCTAAGTCCGAGCTTTGCCTCCTCGTACAGGGCACACACACACTCTCTCTTTCGAGTGTTTTCGGCAACTCTGGCACTCTTGCCTCTCCTGCTTCAATGCCTCCTGTCCTAGTGGGTGTTTCCAGAAGACAGATGTTCGCATGTTAGCCATTTTTTTCATGTTTCTTGATTATGCATTTCTTTCTTTTTTTTTTTTTTTGTTTCTCAAGTAGTTTTTTTTATCCTATTCTTCTTAGGATGGAAGAAATTACCAAAACAAAACCGATACGAGAGGATAGAAACGAAACACCCCTCCCTCATTCGGTACCCCCCATAGCTCCATATGGAAAGCGGGACAAGGTCAATCCTAGGGGTCAGCTGGGATCCTATTTGCAGGATGACGACATACAGTCGAAGTGCTGTAGGCACTTGAAGGGCCGGAGGCTAAAGGACCCATAGTCATGGGCGGATTAAGCCTGGAATGGGCAATAGGCAGGGATGGATTGAGTTAAATAGTACCTCTAGGCAGGGCGAGATTGAGAAAAGCGCCCCTAACAGAATCCATGACTGGGTATTACCGAATAAAGTCAAGAAGGGCCCTGGATCCAACTCGCCCCATAATCAATATATATAGTAGTGGTTTCATGAATTTTTCGAATTTTTAGCAATATTGCTCCTAACTTTTACTTGGATGTTTTTTCACAATTTTGATAGAGATTGATTAGGGCTGGATTAAGGCTAAAGGCACCTGTCATGGGCGGATTAAACCTAGAATGGTCAATAGGCAAGGTCGGAATTGAGCCAAAGAGGGCATCTAGGCAGGCGGAGATAGAGAAGAAAACTGCCCCTAACAGAGGTAATGACCGCGCTTGATTGAACCTTGATGGGTACTGCCGAATAAAGGCAAGAAGGGCCCTGGATTTCTTTATGTCCGAGTCTATACCTGACCGGCTCACCCCATAATCAATACACAGGAGTGGTTCCATGGATTTTTCGAATTTTACTTGGCACTTAATTCTGAATGTTTTTTCACAATTTTGATAGATACCTGACTTAAACGAATGTGTATTGGAAAATCTGATCTAGAAATCTTTATTTTCGTTATATTTTGTGTCAATTTGTGTAAATGGGGGCAACACGCAAACAAGTTTCCTTATTTGAGGGCCCTTAAAGCACTGTAATCTACTATTAAATGATGAATTTGTACTTAAATTACTACAAATTTATCTTTGAATCTTGATAACCCAAAACTAGTTTAAGAAACTAGACTATCAGCGATAAATTTATAATGGGCTTTCGCTGAGGTCTTTGACGACCCTTCGATGGGTACTTGAAAATGCCCATTTGACCCACAAGGTCAAGTTCATCCCTCTGGAATTCAAATTGGCATTTTGAGGGGGAATTTTGGTTTTTGTTGATAATCTTTTCCTCCCCCATAAACATCATAAACAGGACCTTATTATGCGTACTACTAAGTAGGTTATATAGTCTAGGGGCACACAGCTCTTGGAGGGAAAGCCTAGTGGCCCTTCTTGGCTTGATCCGGCCCTTATCATGAGGGTAGTTTTTTGTATGCTTTTTTCCTCCAATTTGAAATGTTGGTTTTGAAGAGCATTGGCCTTTGTTGAGGGTTTGGCCAGAGGATGCAAAAGAGAAATCCTTTTTGTACGTGTGAAAATGAGTGTCACTTAATGATGAAATTAACGCCGAAACGGTTTTGATATCAAAGGAGGCAGGATTAATTTTAATTGATGCTGGTGCTAAAAAGATGACTAGTTTGACGTAGGTGGAGCAGCTGTTGTATATATATATATCTCCCTTTAATAGGGTTTGTCCCGAATTCAAAAACAATTTCATGGCGAAGGAGTAAAAGGGCACCAAACGGAAATTGAGACCGAAAATTGGAAGATTTCCAAAATGAAAATTTCATATGAAATCTCTGGAAATTTAATACTTTTCTGAATCCCTGAAGTTATTCTCTGATCATGCATAGATTGCAAAAATAAACCTGGTGACGACTTATTAACTGGCACAAAGGATGTCATTATGAACTGTAGAAGTTTTGCATAAAATGTTGATACTAGTGTGTAAATATTTTTTTTTTAAAAACTGCTGGAAAATATGCAAAGTATTAATCGTAATGGCAAGTTCTCTACAATAATGTATGTATATTAAAGTTTATGTTTGTGTGGGAAGTTTCCAAAATAAGTGGCTTACGTTATGTATCGACATTCCTCAAGAAGTTAATTCGGATGGACCCCTGGAGTTCGACCCCCAATAGGGTCTTTAAGACCCTGGAGACCTTAAAAAATCGTAAATTTCCATCCTTTTTCAAGGTTTATGTATACTAATGCCCACCTGTTTCCCCTTTTATTTTCCTAGGTCAGTTCTGTACGTGCTTGAGGATTCAAAATGCTGATATTTGGGGGGAAAGCTGCTTAAAGCTTTTGACCCCGGAAGAACTGACCCTTGTTCTGTCTTCTTTTTCGTTTCAGGCCTTTCTTGTGGATTTACGTTCTCAGCTGTGCGAAGTAAGGGCCAACAAAAGCGTATTGGAGAAGGAACTTCAGAAACTGCTGCTTCAGCTTCATGCTGCGCAGTTGAAGGTTCACGCCAAAAGCAACAATGACTTCGATTCCGAACAGATCAAGAGAAAATTGGTGAGACCCTAAGATGTTATTTCGATTATAATCTTCATGCAGGTTTCCATAAAAGTGACGTTGAATTTCAGTAAAAATACCATGATTTTCAAGGCAATGTCGTTAATTTTAAATCAATGTTATGTGTCATGTTGCCACACTATACCATATATTTTGAAGTTGTATAAAACGGATCATTTATTCGGAATGCAGTGACCTAAAATAAACTTCACGCTTCAGATTTCGCCGCCGAATATTTTTCTGTTCCAAAAAAATAGAAATGCCCCGACTAAATTCAGACATGTTTATTTATTTCTCACATATTGCACACATGTGTTGTCATATCAAGTTACATCTTATTCTTTTGAGTGAACCGATTAAATGCTCTGGAAATCTGTTGAAATGGGTGCACAGTAAACAATGTAAATAACTGAAAGTTCGCACAGTTTTAATAGAGATAAAATGTTGTTCTTTGTTAAAGATTTCCAGAATAAACGTGTAACCCTAAAATAATTATACTTTATGGAACCTTAAAGGTTGCCACCTAGAACCTGAAAAATCCAGAATCGGAAATCCCCGATTTCTAAGGAATCAACATTTTAGATGTAATGCAACCCAACAACGGTGAATTTGTTTATCAGTTCGTTATTAAACGACCGCTTAGGTTTTTTTAATCATCTCCACAGGGAAACACCTTCATTATTCCAGAGTTCACAGATTTCCATGGATCAAAACTTTAAAATAACGCTTTTTTAACCCGTGTTATATCAGGAGAGTGAAATGGAGCAGTACCGCAAGGATGCGATGCGAGAGGCGATGCTGGAGTCCGAAGTGGAGCTGCTGAGGACCGAAAACGACAAAATGAGGCAGGACATGGTTCTGCTGCAAGGAGAGCTGTTCGGGGCAAAGCTGGCAGCGAGATATTTGGACAAAGAACTGGCTGGGAGGTGAGGGGAAAAACTTTTAGTGCTTCATTTTCTAAAATAGTAGTAATTAAAATGAGAATTACTAGAATCGCTGAAGGACGAAGTTACCAGTTTTCACACAACATACAAATTGTCGATTCGTAATTTCTGCTTAGGCTTTCTTGACCTTTAAGCTTGAACAAGTGATCATCATGATAAGGCAGAAATTAAGTCTAATCATGGAATATTTTGTGTAATCATCTCTGGTCTGACTTTTAGACATCTGCTAATTTTGTCGAACTCATATCCGACTGACACAGAATTAGCTGCCCGTCAAAACCTTCTATCACATGGGCCATGAGATTTCAAAATCATACGTTGTGACAGTTTTCAGAATGTGCTCTGTACTAAAAGCATCATTATTCTTGATTATGCTGCGCATTTTCTGAAATCATTAACCACAGTAATCTTGGTTTTCTTGTATTCCAAAACATATTGGTTGTATGGCTTATTCCAGAGTATTTGATGGAAGCACAGGGCTAAGGTTAAATAAGTTCATAGGTTAATGTGAGTTTTATTTTCTTCAGAATCCAGCAGATTCAACTCTTGGGACGCGACATGCGAGGTGCCGAACACGACAAATTGTGGAATCAGCTGGAAGCAGAGATCCATCTTCATCGGCACAAAACTGTCATTAGGGCTTGTAGGAAGAGGAACAGTAATGGGCATCAAATGTCCATGCCACCGGGACACGTAAGGCACATTCAAACAGACAACGCTCTTTATATAACGCGATATACAGAATATGCAGTTCTAAAATCTTATTAATGGGTCTTATATATACAGTCCGATAAATTTAATTCTTGTTCTAAACATCTCAAATTTCTAATAATAAAAGACATGCTTTGGCAAACTAGGATAGTGAACAAAATATCTAAATAGTCCTATGTCAACTACATACGACGAATTTACGTTGTCACGTATTTCTCATATCTTTCAAAGAAAAAACTTTTGAAGTTCTGTCCGAGAATGGAGAACACGTAAACGTTCTCGGATTCGTGGGCTTAGAAATTTTAAAACTATGTTTCATTTTTTTTTTGCGTTTAAGGATGCGGAAAATCTACGAAAAAGACAAGGCATTGGCGAAGTGCGGAGAATCACAATCCAGAAGGATGACGGAGAAGGACTGGGAATATCAGTGACGGTCAGTCGTTTTATATTTCTCTTCAGTTGTCTTTTGAATGGAAGCTCGAATATAATACAATAGGACCCTTTCGGTTTTTCCGAATAACAATTCGAAAGCACCATACAGAGAGCAAGCAATTTTATGATATGTTGGACCTATCACTATATCATGCCCTATAATACTGAGATTACGCCTTTTAATCTATCAATAGATGCCTAGTAATGCTTATTTATAAATATGTCAACCACCAAATTCCATATCCCTAATAAGTATGGAATCAGTATTGCCCCAATTAAAATCACCAAAATACACACACAGACTACAGTAACTTAAAAAAATTCCGACTTCATCGCCAAGCCTTGAAATTATTTATGTCTCATCGTAGGGTGGCCGAGAGCACGGCGTTCCTATCTTGATCTCGGAGATCCGCGAGGGAATGCCCGCGGACCGCAGCGGCAAGGTGTACGTGGGCGACGCCATCCTTTCCGTCAACGGAATCGACTTGAGAGACATGAAGCATAAGGACGCAGTGGAAGTCATCGTTCAGCAGGTGAGAAAAAGGAAGACAAGGACCGACAGTTCGTTTTGATATACCACATGCTTGATTTCGTGGTTCTCCACAGCCCAACGTCGTGAATCTGGAAGTCCTGTACGTGGCCCCGGATGAGGACGAAGACAGCGATGAAGAAGGATCGATCGAACAAAATAGGTGAAGCAAAATAGGTGTAGGCAAAATTTAAAAAACAACAACATATATACGCATCTAATCGTCGATTTCCGTGTTTCAACTGCTGAAGGTTTTTTGAGAAGTAATAAATACTATTAATTCTTGCAGCAGTCAGGAGCCGACTAGGTCAGAGACAGTTTCGAAAGCGGACATCCTGCAAGCAACAGGGAACGCCGATGATGGTTCAAAAACGAAAGACACGTCGGAAAATGCAGAGAGCGTAATCCAGAATCCGAAAGACCCTAGCGGACCAGAGGAAGAAAATCCCTCTAAAAAAAATGAAATCTCGGAAACTACTTTAGCAACGTCCTCGTCTCGGGACGAGAGGAGGTAGGCCTACATTTCGTCCAATCTGTCAGGAATTGTTAGAGACCAAATGGCTCGGGTCCGGTTTCTCCTGATCACTCTATTTATTGTTTTGAAAACCGCCCTGGTTGACCTTGTTTTGATGCTAAAAAACATGCTACAAAAATATCATTCAAAGCTTGTGTTTTTGAAAAAAGTCATTTCTTATAAAGAATTCTAAAAAAATGTCATGAAATGATAAAGTAACTAACGAATTGTTCTAACGTTGTAATTGGTGTAATTCCGAACAAAAATAAGGTTTTTTTCGGCCTGTTATCCCTTATAAAATTTCTCAAAAAAAATACGGAAAAGTGTTAACGATCACTCGCGTTATTGTAATGGTCTTCTAACATCTCGGTGTGTATATACTCGAAAGTGTTGTTTGTCTAACAATTGGTTTGTATTAGTCGAATCTGTATCAGAGTTTGACAAAAAATAAACTCTTTTCTCTCCCGTAGAGAAAACGACAAACTGTCCTCGAGCCCACCTAAAACGGATTCATCGTCACCCTCATCTAGCCCCGGTTAATTCTAGGGTACATATCCGGATATTAAACCGCATTGCAATCGTCCCCACAAAGCCGTTAATCATTGGAAAAGATGTCAAAATCTCACGAACGCACAGAAAAGACTCGAAACCTGTCAAACTGGTGGCTATATGGACTGCTTTCTTCACGACACTTTCGGAGGTTCTGGGACCGCTGTCCTCAGAAAGGACACAACGGCTGGATGTAATTATAACGTGTAAAATAAAGAACTTGGGGAAAAAGTAAGTCTTTACCTATTTTGCTTCATGTTTAATATTGCGATTTGCAAATTCTCCAATTTGCATTTCACGAACATTAATTTAATGAAAGTCTGAAAATTCAAATTCACAAATCTACGTTTTTAAAGTAAGGTATTTGTTTTTAAACTTTTACACATTGTTCCACGGAGCTAAGAAGCAATTTTAAGAAGCACACATTACCATCATCACTTGTACTATATGCCCATTTTTATTGGAGAAAAAAAATACTTGTGTTTTAGCACCTTTTATAGACATCATCTTACGGAATAAACAACACCGGCGCATGTTTTTTTTACAATATCACGCTGCTGGTTAAATTCTGCGAGCGTTTGCCGGAGGAACATCGTTACGTTGATTGGACCTTTCGTATAAGTTATGCGGAATTGATGGCCCGAGTGGGGCCGTCGGATAAATTAAACCTCCTCTTTCTCCTCTTACAGCGTGCCGATGACTTTCCCAACTCTGGTTTCTGGCAGACTTCGGATGGCCTCTGGAATGGCTTCGAACGAAACGGTGTGGTGAACGTTGGGCCTAAGAAACAACAAAACAAGTATGCTACTGTGTCTTATCCAGTTTTCGTCGCCCAAATCTACCCTTGGAAGACTTGTACCTTATCGTTCCTTCTGCCACTTTCTCCATTATGTCCATCAGAATGTCTGTACAAAAATGCGTTAAGGTAGACATGACTTTGACAACGAACTTTAACGTTAATCCAAAATTGACTATTCACGAGAAGCAGTTATTGGGAGGGAAATGGAAGGAAAAGGATACGTTGGTAAGCTCCCTGTTGGGCGGAAGAGAGGGTCCAAGCGTGTTCGAAGAGGAAACCGAGGCTGGCGCATTTCATGTACAGGAGGCGAGAATTTGGCGGATCAAGCTGAAGGTTGGGGCAGGAGGTTATCCACCTTCCGCCCACGGCCAAACAGTTGATCACGTCCTGCTTGCTGATCACCACGCGGTCGTTGTCGTTCTTCCAATCTTCCTTCTTGAACATTGTCAATGCTGGAAATAACGAGGATAACATTTACAACTGACTACTTAAAACTGAACTAGCTGAAACTTTTACTGTGGAATCTCCAGACAAACCTCCGTTATCGATGACGATATCCACACCGATTCCACCAGTTTCCTCTAAGCACGCCTTCTTCAGGGAGCATCCAGGTTTTCCCGTATCGACCACGCAAGCTTTAAACGGACGTGAACAGATGACGGATTAAGACAACCAAATTTCTTGAAAGGTATGCGTTTAATCGATCGTTATCTCACCCAGCTCTGGTTCGATTCCCTGCAGGTAGAGCCGTTCATCATCCGTGGAGGCCGTGCTGATGACTTTTGCACCCCAGTGGAGGGCGAACTGCACCACTAGGCTCCCAAAAGAGGATGCGCCGTGGACGACGAGCACGGTCTGCCCAGAGCACAGCCGTCCCAAGTAGTGCAAGGCCGTGTACGCCTTCAGTGCGTCTCCCACGCATCCAGCTGCATTCACGTAGCTTATCCCGGCCGGCTTCTTCACCACGTCGAACTCGTCGAGAACCACGAAATCCGCGCAGCCGGACATGTTGTAGTCCAAGGGGATGATGCCTGCGAAGGGAGAGAAACAAAACAAAAAGGTAAGTAAACCTAATTTATGATAGCTTTTGGGGTGACATTTAGGGACGTTTATGCTACATTTTGACTTCAGTCATAAACGAGAGAAAAATGATTCTTTGTTAGCGAATTTTTTACGGGAAATATTGTTGACATTACTTCAAATAGCAACTTCTGATGTTGCCGCATGTACATACCAACCACGGCATCTCCCTTGCGCAGCGTCTCGACGTCGCAACCCACTTGCTGCACAATCCCCGCAATGTCCTGACCCACGGGAAATCGAGTGCGGGTGGGGTTTTTCAATACATCTCGAAGAACCTGAAAACAACAATCGTATAAAATACCGGTAAATTTCCGAAATACTCAAAAATTTACCGAAATTCGGGGTTAATTAATGGTGACGTTTTTCCACTACAATATTTTCTGAAAGTGTGCTAAATAAATAAATAAATTTTTAGTGATCGTATTTTCAAAACAAGTTTTCTAAAATTTTCCCAAAAAAATAACACTTGTAAAACGTTTCATAAAAACTAAAAATAAATTTAAAAAATTAGTAATAATTAGCTGCCAAGATTTAAAAAAAAAAATACTTTAATTACATAAATAATATAGTAAAAATATCCGAAAACAAACATTGTAAACAAGACGTCACATCGATATGAGCGTCACACAGTAACCACCATGTCAACTAAAATCCCATCATCTTGACCTTAGTGAAGATCCAAGGAGAAAATGATGGAAATAATGCAGAATGATGCTAGAAGAAAACTACGAAAAAACAGTCTTTTTGTCACTGACCTTATCGTTGATTTCGGAAATTGCACACGCTTTCACTTGAATTAAAACGCTGTTTTTGCCCACATTTGGGATTTGAGCCTGAAAATATTAATAATTAATACGACTAAATAGCGAAAAAAGTGGAAATACTATAACATTAACGTAGAAAAACAAAACTGTCTTACGTTATATTCCACCAAGTATTTCGGTGGCGAATTGTCGTTGTATAATTCGCGAACGACTGCTTTAACGCTGTGGTTGAAATTCGGAAACATAATTTAGCTAATTATTGTTTTCTTCCAGAAAACCACCCTACGAAATCCGAAATCATGTCAGAACGAAATTACTCACTATTGGAATGTGAAATTTGAATTCGGCAATGACTAAATTCAAACTATGGAACTAGCTAGAAGGTGAGAAAGTTCTGAATATCCGAACGCACATTAAGGTACCTTGCCACCAGCCGAGCATTCGTTGCGAACAGTGTTTGCAAACGTTCGCAACACGATGCGCGGTCGGTGTAAACAATCGCCCGCGCCGAACAGTGTTTGCGAACCCTGTTCGAGAACGTTCTTGGGAGTCCCGGAGTTTTTTCGGGATTTTTTTAAATATTTTTTTGCTTTTTGTGGGTATTGCGTGTTTTTTTGTAACAAGGAGTGGGACCCTGAAAAATGCCTTGAGCTGATAGAGATAACCCGGAAGCCATGTTGAATGCTCGAGAACACGTGCTCGCATACCGTGCTCAGGCAGTGTGAACGGGAGCCCATCCAGCATGTTCGCAAACGTTGCAAACGTTCGCGAACAATGCTCGGCTGGTGGAAAGGTACCTTTTTAGAACAGCTTCGTTTCATTTCGACGGCCGGTAGTTTCCAACATGTCGTCCTTATCAACAGTAAGTATATTTGTTTTCAATTATTCGTTATTTGGTTTACAATTAATAACATTTTGTTTTCTTTAGGCCTGTTTCGTGCATAAGAAAGTTTCAAAAAGCAAAAACAGAAGCTCTCGCACAAGTATGATATCTCTCAATTTCATCAACATCACAGACATTTCAAATATGTTAGGGTGGCTTATATGTTATTTTTCAAACTATTAGCACCGAAGAAAGCATCCAGACAAGGAAAGGATCTATCATATAAGCGAACCGAACGTCTAAAAAGATTCTCAACATTATGGGACGACGTTTTGCAAGCTATTGAAGTACGTACCAATGGTGCTGCATACATGTAGACGAGTGATTGTTGCATGACCTCAATGTCCTTTGAGGCACTAAATATACAAGGGATTATCAGGGGGCCAAAAGACACTTAAGACATATCAGGTCTAAACTTAAATGAAAAAGCTTCTCGAGCTTAGGTACCAAAACGTTATTACAATGCACGATTGTAATTGCGAGAGCGTGACATTTGTAAACAATTTTGGGCTATATGCTTTCTTTTTGCCATATACATTTTGCGTTAGACTGTCCAATCGACCGTGTATACTGAAATTCTGGAAGACTGCGTTCGTTACATCGAAAAAGCCAAAGATAAGCTAGCTGAGCATGGAAATTGCGATGGCGAAATACCAACCGCTGTTCTTATTACGGGTAAATATAGAAAACTGTGTTTATCGTTTTTGTGGATTTGTTTTTATGCAATTTGATCCATTTACCCACAGGAGTTAATATGCCGGATCACGACATCGCGTTTGCAACTTTGCAAGAAATGATAAGGATTTCAGTCTCTCCGTTAGTCGTATCATTGTCATCCAATAACGATGCTGATACAGTTAAAACTGCTGTTCAGAAACTTGTGTCCACTCTCGTCTCCGATTGCGTGAGTATTGTGCGATTCTCGCATAACATTGGACCTTACGCTTTACCGATTTCAACTTTCCAAAAGAACTTTCATTAACTGCCTTTATAAAAGATTTTTTTCTAATTCATGTCCCAGGAGGATAAAGGCACTATGAAGAAAATGAAATATACCATGCCTAATCTGGTTTCTTGGTATCAAGATGTGGTAAGATATTGTCCTTCCTTTGGATTTGGTGCACAAAACACGAAATAGATTTTAACCAGAAGTCCTGTCCAATTTCAGGGCATTTTGTCGTCACCACTTAAAATGTCTCGTTTAGCAAAACGTGACCAGAGCGCACCATCGCCATCAAAACGAAGAAAAGTGTCAAAATCCAAGAAGCCGATTGTTATCATCTTCGAGGATTTTGAAAGAATGTTACCTAATGTGGCACGAGATTTCATTCTGATTTGCAGGTAACTAAACTCGATGCGTAATAATTTTGATGCAAACATTCATGTTGACAAAACTTTTGTTTAATCGCTTCAGTGAATATTCGTCCGAACTGCCGTTTATTTTTGTTTTTGGCGTCGCAACTTCAACGACTGTCGTGCATAAAGTGGTGTCTCAGTCTTCCATGTCCAAACTTGCCATGGAAACCTTTCGTTCCAGAAGATCCAGTGATTTTCTAAACATCATTGTTAATGAGGCGAGTATGGGTACAATCTCATTTCACGTTCTTAATTTCAAAATTAGCAAATGTAGATCCATAAGTGGGAATTCTTGATTTGGAAAATCGCCGTTAAGCTTTAAGATTTGGGTCAACTGCACATTTATTGATTAAATATTGACGTCTTATTACTTTCTCTTACTATTTAGGTTTTGTTAAATACAAAGTTTCCATTCAAAGTGTCCAATCGGTTATTTAAACTCTTCGAAGACATCTTCCTGTTCAACGACCTTTCGGTGAAAACCTTTGTCAACGGACTTAAAGTAAATCCCAAATTCAGAGTTTAAGCACGAGTTCAAAATCGACTAGGTTCCTTCCACGAAAAGTTTATTTTATCTTTTTATTCAGTGCTGCCTGATGGATTATTTTTATGAAAACCCTGTGAGCGATCTGTGTTGCGATCCGCAAGACTTAAAGCTACAAATCGGAAGCCTGGACGGTGATACTTTAGACGAGTTACGTAAATTAAAGTCGTTTCGAACGTATGTCGATCCATTGCCGCTGAAGGAGCAGAAGGCACTGTTGCTTGATGACAAATACTTGAAAGTAAGCTTTTCTTCTGATCTCGATCCCTTTGAATGAATTCCTCCATTTAACAACTTACTAAAAATCCCTTCAAAAACATCTCGAAAAGCACTGCTCTATATTGCCGATTTAATCTAGCTTAAATTTCAACCGTGCTTTTTTTTCTGCTTGCAGGAAATCGCAAGATCTAAGCTCGGCGATTTGTATGAATATCACAAATGTTTCTACCCTGTTTTGCGCTTCCTTCATACTTTGTGCAAAGAATTACCGAAAAACTTGTTGGGAAAGCAGGTTAAAGTTATCATCCGTAAAAATCGTAAATCATTCAACAATTCATGTTTTGTAAGGTTTGCGTTTTAATGTTTCAGCTGCGCGAAACGTACAGCCTGTGTTTAGAAATGGATATAGGTTCATCGAAGGAGTTTTCAGAGTGTTCAAAAATGTTACGGTGAGCGTTTCAGAAAGTTTTTTTTCCTAACGAGCCATTTAAAAATCTTGTTTGTTTAACCGACTTTTTATTCTCTTCGGACAAAGGATGATGGCAAGAGACGAACTATTGGATATAGTGAAAAATGCCGCAGGTTCGGCAACATCCTCGTCACCCTCCCCAAGCGTCATTGTCTTGTTAAACAGAGAACTTGAACCTATCGTTAAAAAACTTGAAGAGTTAAAAGGGAACACAACAGAAAAAGTTGTCGTTCAGCAGGTGAAATTTCAACTTTAATTTTGCATTGTTTTTAGCATGGCGTATTTGAACCAATTTCCGAGGTTGGCTTTCTTTGCTGATTCCGGGTTAAATCTTCGTTTTAGCAGGATTTAAAAGAAGTTTCAAAAAAAAGAAAAAGCCCAAATGCATTCGAATTGCTTAGGGAAGAATTAATCGCCGTGATCGAGTCTTACGTGATGTAAGATGTTTTTAACGTTTTCAAGCCCTTGTGTTTAACGTGGGGTTACTTTCTTTTATTTTTGATTCAAAATTTTCGTTTTTTATCTTCCAGAAAATATCTGAAAAACTACCGATGCTTCGTTTTTCATGAAATAGTATATTTCAACGTGTCCAAGTCTGCCAAGGGGGAACTTTTAGGGCATCACAGGGAATCCCTTCAAACTGCCCTAGAGAATCCTGGTCATTATTTAAAGGTAGTGTTTTTTAAACGTTTCTGCTGATAATGGCATTGTTTCAAAGTTTTTTTTTTTTAAGTCTAAGATTATTTTCATCATCAGTGCAAGTGTTGTTCGACATTCAAAGACCAGCATTCTGTCGAAACACGGCCAGATGTCTGTGTTGCGTATAAACTTCACACCGAATACAGTCGCTTGATTAACATTTCTGACTGGATGCAGGTTTGTTAAGCGTGTAAACATTTTTCTGTCAATTCCTATTCTTTAACAGGACTCGCTGGATATGTTTTCCCCTGTCAAATATCTGATTTTGGAGCCGCAAGGTTTCTACAAGTTAAACCTTATAATCTTTTATAGTCTTTCAACACTATAATTTGTCCAACGGAGTCCGATTCAGAGGATGAGAGTGCAGACTGCAAAATAAACAAGGAAATAATGTATCCTTAGACGATAGTTTGCATTAAGTTGGTAACCAAAGTTCCAGTTTTTATCAGCAGAGAGCTAACCATGGTTTTCGATTAATTCAAAGCTGGGGCTTTGGTTTTTTGTGAAGCGCATGGGTATTGCAGTAAACGTTAAGTATAGTACCGTGTAAACCATAAGTTAAACTTTAATTTCTTTAACAGTTGTTTTCCAGAGCAAGGTTTTTTCATTCAGTCGCCGAATTGCAGTTTTTAGGTTTCATTAAGCCAGCTTCTCAAGGGAAAACGGATCACGTCGTTAGACATGCGTGGTGATGGAATTATTCATGGTGCAACCTTACTGTGCTTTCTGATACATTTTTTTCGATAATCTGTAAATATATTATTATGGTCAAATTTTTTAAACGAAGATTGAATTCAAAGAAGCAATGCTGTAGCAACGAAGGGAACAAATATATAAAGATACGGATATAAGAGCTAATAGCTTTGATGCCGAGCGGCATGCGTGAATAACTCCTGCGAGAAGGTTAATGAACGATTTAATCTTTCCAACACATTAAATTATCTAAATGCCAGTTGTTTGTGTGCAATTAAATGAATTTGTTTTTATTTCCTTGCGCTTAACGATCCATTATGATTATACATTTTAATTGGTTAACAGGTTTTTTTGCGTTTATTGAATTTTTGCTACCCTGTTAAATAATGTATGTTGTATCGGAATCCTAAGAATTCCTATGCTAATTTACAATGAACAACAGCAGCAAAATCTACATTATTTATTATATCTGGCCTGAAAACGAAGGTTGGCATAAGTTTTGTTTAGTTTTCACATTCAAATTTGCCTCCCAATATGACCACCATCTTGAAAATGCAGACGACGCATAATGACATAAGCCTCGTGTTTACCAGTGTATTATTGGAAGAATTTCGTATAGTTACGTCGATTACCTCGCTTTCCAAGCATCTACTCGTCCGATTGCGTTCATTTTATCCTCGTTGTTGCCTTCAAACAGTAGGCGAAATAACACTGTCCGGTCGGACCTGAACGTAAACAAGGAATAGATACGGCGTGCAGTAAGGAACGTGATAATGACTTGAAGAGCGAAAATGGAACTATTTTCATCAAATACTCACAAAGAAAACCACGGGCTCACTAATATACGAGCGTTTTTCTCCAGCATTTCCATTTTGTGCGACGAAATTTGGACGTTTTAGGATGGAATTAAGATGATAGAAGAAGGTCCACGTGCTATACACGACTTTTAATGGTGAGCCGTCAGCCGACATAACGTAAGCCGATTTAAGGCGGGTTTCCAACAAACCGTATTCGGATTCAAAGTTACTTTGATCTTCTTAGTGGACGTGCCGAAGGCGCTTGAATACAGGTAAATTTGTTTGTCACATTTGCATAGTTGGGATACTTACCCATTCATAATCTTTTCAAACTGTTCGATTGTATAAACACTTCGGAGAGATAGCTACTAATTCAAAGTAGCGGCTGAACGACTTTGCAATGCTTTCGACATAAATGGCACGACTGAGGGAATCTTGCTTCGATTGACAGCACAGGTTTTTAAAGTTTCGACACGTTCCAAACATCTTGACAGGGTCAAGGGCCAGCCACAGGTATGACTGACAGACTGGCAGTTATACATGTAGTAGCGACTTGTAAAAGTACATCGATCATGTTTCATTAATCGATGCAACAGGAAGGCGCTATAACTCCGCTGATAATGACTCGATTATTGCAGTTTTGGGTTTTTTAAACAGAAAATCGCCCTGTTTTTCATAATCTGCGATAAAAACTGCTACTTCTTAGAAAGATTTTTCTCCAGCACCAAAAAACACGCAAAAACAGTGATTTTTGCGGGTTTTGATAGCATGGACTTTTAAAACGTGTTCTTTTACTGCGGATTATGAAAGATGAGACGAATATCGTTCTAAAACACCAAACAACGTTAAAATGAAGCCATTATTAGTCGAGAAACAGCGCTTTGAATTTTGGGGGCGTGGTTTAGCGGAGCAGTTTCTCGTTTGTCGAGACGCTGTTTCCCTTAGGGCCGGTTGCACCAACAAAGGTTAAATAAAAGGTTAACTAACCTGAGGTTATATAAAACCGATGGACGGGTTTTTTTTTTTACGGATGGGAGAAATTCCCAAAGGGCCAACGTTAAAAATCAACCAATCAAACAAACAAACAAGCAAACAAACATAATGGTTATTTGAATTTTCTGTTTAATGAATTTGTAAAGGCCAGTGAAAGGGAAATTGAAGTCGGAAATTGAATTCCGAGTCGGGGAAGTCGGAAATTATGCCTAACTCGAATAGGCAAAATATAAAAGGGAAATTGCACTTTTGAATTAAAAGTGCAACTGTCTAATGGATTTTTCCAAGGTAAAAACGCGATTTTTCTAAAGTCAATTGATAAGTTTAAAACAACTTTTTAAAGGTAAAAACGCGTGTTTTGTATGGCAAAAACGTATTTTTCTATGGCTAAAACTCAATTTTTT
>JAQGAE010000132.1:0-54001 GCA_034696685.1 Julus scandinavius | reverse complement strand
TGTTTAAATTTATGTTTAAAGTAAAAATGGTTCACAATCACAGAAAAAAACCACATTTGGACAAGTAAGCAGTGAAACTATGAAAGCTGCTGTAATTATGGTTAATTTTAATCGTTTTTGTAATTTATACTTGGAATTTCAAATGGACGTGCTGAATTAAACACAATTAATCAATGTGGTGTTCTTTTTCTTGTAAAATTTGTCTTAATTTCGGGTGGACCACTGTATACCCCATGCAAACCAACTTTAATCTTTTATAGCAAAAAACTAGTAGCTCTAAAACGATGACAAAATGTATACAGATCCTGAGGGCTAGTATATTACTGTGTTATTCTTTTAAAATGCTACAAATTAAATATTATTCCCAAAAAAAAATTCCCCTAGTTTTTTGATAATAAATGTTGCGTTGTACATGTATTTTCGTTTGCTACTATTAATTATTATGGGCCAAATTAAATTCATCAACTGCTATAGATACTATTATTATGGGACAGAGGCAGTATATAACTGATATAATGCCAATATGGTGCGTATTAATGTTGCATTCTAACCTACTGAAATTCGTCATAACAAATGGTTCATCCTATTCCTATGCATACTTTGAACTTAATCATAGCAACACTTGATAAGTAGTACATGTAGGACTACGTCATTCGCATTTTGCAATTGTCAGAAATTTTATGAAGATGTCATCAACATTTGTACTTAAATCATTAAAACCAAAAGTTCAGATGAAGTTCATAATGACCTATAAACTAGGTTCAACATCATTGAGGATATCCAATTTTGAATTTGATAGCGCAATATAGCTGGATAACTGCCTATAATCCGAACTGCTTAAAGCCTCGATCGGCAGTCCAAAAGTTAATAATCTACATTATTAAAAAATTAAACTGATTGGTTCAATGACGCTTGATTTCATATTTATCGTCAATGTTTACTACAAATATGTATACTGTTCTTAAAGCTGACAAATTATCGTGTGATTAAAGTGTGTAAAAATCCTAAAACAATGCAATTTTTCCCGCAATTTTTCAAAATCTTTTTTTTTTCAAAAATGAATTTTTGAAAAAAACAAAATTTTTGAAATAATATCCAAACGTTCGCTTGAAATTGAATAGACATTAAATGAGCAAGTGAAGAAGAAGAAAAATTCCATGCAAACATTTACTGAAGTCGACAATATGTATCTTGTTTTTATTCACAGTTTCATGAATCTATGAAGAAGCCTCTGAAGTTTATTTCCCTGATGATGGCTTCGTTCAGTGACGCTTATTATAACACTGGTGGAATAATTGTTCGCACTGCTTCATCAATGGTTAGCTGTGGGAAATATGCTTACAGCCCAGAAAATCGTGCCAGGAGAATTGTTGAAATTGCCCGTAAAGCATCTGTTGATTTCTGCAAGGCATTTTGGCTTTTGCAAGAGCACGAGCTTTTGCAGGTATAACGTTTGTTTTTCTTTTAGTCTTAACTATATAAAGCTTATAAAAACAAGTGTCAAAATGATCAATGCATCCAACAGATAATTTTCACATTTTATATCTTTTAGCAAGTTCCAAGTCTAGTGTGTGTGCCTCTTTTAATCAACAAAGTCATCCAGTTGCCGCCGAAGACGCTAAAGCTGCCAAAAAAAGATGGAAAACTAATCGAAATTCCGATTCCGTTTTCTCACTTGCCACCATCTCCAGTGATTTGTAGGCTTTTGTCTGCATCGGTTAGAGAGGGACAGGTAATATAGATTATATAATGTTACAATTTAAATAAAGTTTACATTTGAAATGATAAATCCCATAGCCAACATTCTACAAAGCTTTATTTTTTTTAAAAAAAAAACAAAAAAAAACAAAAAACAACTGCATCTAATGGTTTATCAAAATGTCAACATGCAGTTACTCCCTTCCTCACCTTCACTCTCACACACCATGGGATTATAATTTGAGATTTTTTTATTATGTATTCAAAATTGAATCGTCACAAATATGAATATTTTTTTCAATCGTAATTTTTATACGAGGTTGTAATCATTGTATTTTAAATTAATTTACCAACAGCTGGAAGAAAATGACAGTGTAAAAAAGTCAATTAAGGTTTTTCCTGCATCGCCTTACTTAATAATTCATTGTCATGGAGGAGGATTTGTTGCACAGTCCTCGAAGTCTCATGAGGTATGTGGAATCAAATTAAATGGAAATAAATTGGTAATAAAATACGATACTTATAAACCAAATATCGCATGAATTTTTATTTAGGTGTATCTCCGTGATTGGGCAGCTATGTTAGATGTCCCAATTCTCAGTATCGATTACTCTTTGGCGCCCGATGCTCCGTACCCTCGCCCATTGGAAGAATGCTTCTATGCCTATGCTTGGGCTATAGAAAACTGTCATCGCCTAGGTATGCCTCTAGTTCCAAGAATCCACAAAGATTATTCAACATTTTTATTTGGAAAATTTCATATTGAGTCAAGGAGTTTCTTAAAAGAATGGCTGAAAATAAATGATGCTTTGTCTGGTCTTTATAGTAAATCATCTAATTTTAAAATACATGTTTTGAATCTTATATCCTTCAATTACAGGTAGCACTGCTGAGAAAATTTGCTTTGTTGGAGACAGTGCTGGTGGCAACTTATTGTTAGGAGTGACGATGAAAGCCATTGAATATGGAATTCGCAAACCGGATGGTATTTTAGCTATTTATACTCCAGTTTTAATTGATTTTCTGCCTTCTCCTTCTCGATTACTGTGCATAATGGACCCATTAGTACCATTTGGATTCATGATGAGATGTTTAAAAGGTAAGAGTTTTAATTATTGATTGCAAAAAAGAAACCAATTATTTTTAAAAGTTATCTCATATTGAACTTTTTTGAACAACCACCTACACAATTGTTTGATAATGTCAGCTGAGGTCATAATTGGTTTTATTACATAATATTTTATTTTTAGCTGCAAAGAAATGGTGGGAAGTTTTATTTGGAATACCACAAACACGTTTATTACATTGATTGCTAATATATGTTGTGTTTTTTAAACGATAGCATATGCTGGTCATCCTCCAACCAGCTGTTCCAGTTCAGAAAGTATTGGACCAGCTTCTGGACCAAGTTCAGCATGTAATAGTAGTACTTCTTCTCCGACACATGAATATGAATTGGATGATGCTGATCAAACTGTGGATCCACCTGAAATAATCAAGGAATTAAATGAACAACAAAAGGTTCAAGAAAATTCCAGTTGCACCATGACATCAAATGTGGCAAACGAATACCATAAATCTGCCAAGTCTAGCATTACTAACATAATGAGCAATAGCGAATCTTTTGAAGAAGTAACTGTTGCAGACTTAAAAAATTTGGAAGCCAAATCTTCTAGTTGCAGCAAAAGTGACACCATGAATACGTTGTCGTTGGAATCTGATGGCGAGCCTACTCGAACGGACAAACGACTCGGTGATAAAATGGGAAATGGTATTTTGAGAAAAAATTGTTCTAGTGAATCTGAAAAATCTGGGGATGAGTACGTCGCAGAATTCATGGATTGGTATGTGCTCGATGTTGACAAAATCAGTAATAAGGCCATTTTACGATCTGAATCTATGGAATCCGAAGAAAATATCTTGTTTGAAATGCCCACGGAGTTCTCCCTGCGCCTGTCTGAAAAAATAGGCAGGGTAAAAAACAAAGTACAAAATTGTCTTTCGGACATTTTGCCTCTAAGAAAAAGAAATGCAAACGGCCCTCTTGGAAGTTCACCCAGCCAAGGAATATTTGTCGACCGCTCTCTAGATGATACTGGAAGTTTGAGATTGTTAATGGAAGAATTTAAAAAGTTCACTGCTAACGACGATCCATATTTATCTCCATATCTGTCCTCTGACGAAATTCTTCTGCAGTATCCACCCATCCGATTTTTGGTAATTTTTCATTTTGTAATATAAGCGACATGTAGTGTTCAAAATGTGTGTACATTAAGTACAAATTACTCGGGTAACATGATTATGATCTTTTCCTTGGATGTCATTGAAAGCTTTGAAAACCCAAATTTGAATTTACATAGAAAATCCGCTTTTGTGGTAAGCCAAGACGGTCATTTGGTCAACGATGTTCACACATTTTTGAATAAACAAACATTGCAGAATTATAACATTGCTATTTGAAATTGGCCACAGCTAGACATTAATTCCAATTCAATATAATTTATTTTTCAGTCACTTCAACTTGACCCTTGCCTGGATGATTCCATAATGTTTTCTAAACGTCTTCGAAGATTGGGAAAAGAGGTTCACATAGACATTCTTGACAGTTTGCCTCATGGATTTTTGAATTTTAGCATGGTGAGTAAAGATGCCCACGATGGCTCCAAACTTTGCATTCAACGGATACGGGAACTACTACACATGCCGCAGCAATCTTAAATGGCATTCGTGGCTTAAATTCATCGTGTCCTTAACAATTTTTAGAGATGGTCATCCAGTGTTTTTTCGTTTTTAATTCAGTGGCAATCTCTCACAAACGATATTCGTTTGAATTTTTTTTATTTATTGCTGTCATAATCCTGTTTCTTGAATACTCCCGATATTTATGCCTAATGAAACTGTTTTGTTATAAACTATTGATTCAATTGGTAATGGTAGCATGCTATTGCTCATTCATATGAGCAGCTTGTAGCGTGGCAGGTATGTTTTGTATACATAATATTTACAGTATTATTATAATTTAGGTTGTATTAGTTTTACTTTTAACTTATTAACATGGTTTTTATAGTTTTACAACAAAAAAGTATTTTAATTTAGAATATAATAACAATTGACTTTTCATTTGGAGAAATGATTAATGAGTTGCTAAAACTGTAGACCTAAGCACCTAAATTCAACAATCCCTATCAGCAGTTTTAAAAATAGATCAAAATTAAAGTTTTCAAATACAAATTATTCTCAAAATTAAAGTATATAGTTTACATGTATCTATGTAAACTGTCATGGTAAGAATTTTTCCAGTGATTTGAGGACTTGGAAAGTAAACTTACCCTGTTCCATTTTTCATATTATGAAAAAGTGTCCATTAAGTTCCTTCATGGGCCTCCATGATCGATAAAAAAACACATTTTTAGAGGAAGCAATTGGGAATGTGCAGTGAAGGTGTCTCCACCTTATGTTGAGTAAATTTGCTGGAACAAATTAAAAGTATATTTCAAGAATCCCTCCCACGGCCAATTACCACAATATTTTTCCAAAGTAGATTTTTTAAAATAAGTTTAATGTTTCTTGTAAATGATTTTTTCCGATTAACGGAAATTTTTTGGCTGGAGGGGACATGAAACAATTTCCAACTTTTTTAAGGTGATGAAAATACAAGCACATTTCCCTGCTTAGACGATTTTCTAAGCTGCTGGACGCCATGCCAACTGTTGAAGTGAGAAGGTGGTTTTTTGAAAAATTTCACATCTAGATAATTATGACATTAGGGTCACCTACACATTCAAGGTGTCCGGCTGCCTTGCAATTTGGGAAATGTACTTGAATTTTATCACCTCGGAAAAGTCTGGAATTATGCTTGAATTTTTGTTCAAACGCCACTTTTTCTGGAATTACCAGTCTGCTACGGGAAATTTCTAAATAAAAAATCAAAAACACCTATTTTTTTAAATTTCTGACTTATTTGACAAATGTTGTGGTAGTTAGTCATGCGAGAGTACCTCGAAATTGTAAGTAATTCTTGGAACCCTTGAAATATGCTTGGGTTTTTTTCCCACGAAATTTACTGGACACCCATCAAAGGATATGTTATAATAAAGACGTTAGGGGAGTCTTAAACCCAAGTGGACATTTTGTCAACTGCGTTGTAGGTGTGCAAGCAGATGGGCATTGTACCTTCTCAATTGTAATTCGTATGAGCTTTTCATTACGGTATCTTTTATTACTTACCAATGAGATTATGGCAAGTTTGATAATTGCCAAATTGGTTATGTCGCATTGTTTCAGACCAACACCGGTTATTTTATATAAAAAAAATACTACTATAAAGTTAACTTGATTGTAACGTACAATATTCCTTACAATTAAGATGAATGGTCTACTTATGTATTAAATATTATTTACAAATGTTCACTCAAACGTATCCAGCATTTATTCCATTTAATTTACTACATTTGCATCAAATAAGTTTAAAAAGTGCTTTGATTGACAAGAAAATCTAACTAAGATAAAAACTACTTCATTGTATCTAAGTTTCAGTAACGGCAAATATTCAAACATATGATAACAAACAACAATTTTTTGTACCATTATATATACAGTTTGGTTCTATTGTGATGGTCTACATTTATTGGCAACTTTGATATAACTGAAACACAAATAAGCGAAGGAATACCTGGGCCACCAAAATATATTTAAAATCACTTCTAGAATAAAACAAATTTGATTTCAACTTATCCAGAATATTTCATTTTCCTTACTAATTAGTGTACTATGAAATTACTTTTAAATGACTTTTCTTTCAGCCCTGGGTTTCTGAAGGTTGCCAACATTTAAGATCGTTGTGTAGAATTGTCGGTATACATTGCCAGAGTTACGCCTTACCACCTCCCAAATTTATCCATCTTGTTGTCCAAACCGGAAAATCGTTCATTCATCAAAAAACTTCATAATTTGTTGCTTTATAACTTTCGTTGCTTCGCTTGCTTTGGGAATGAGAAACATGTCCAAATCCGTTATTGTCATAGCGTCACCGTTAACGGTGCCATATTTAAACGTAATTAAATCCGGATGTTTTTTCTTAGACGTAATCTTCACGATCGAGGACAAAACTCTCCTCGAAGCAATGTGAGCGTAATCCCTCCGATTTGGTATTGTACGAAGCACATAAAGATGGGTTTCGGTGAGAAGCAAGTAACTGAAAAATTAAAAGTGAGAATTGTCATAAATAATAGTTACAACTTTCATTTTGCTCTTCAGTTCTTACTGCTAACGTACCAAGGAAACATAAAGCCACTCTTTTTTACTTCTTTACACCTAAAAGAGGCCAGGACGTCGGGTTTTTTAAGCCATGTCGAAATACTAACAACTTCTTGTTCTTCCTCATTAGGAGAATCTCCCTCAATTTCATCTAGAAAGAACAAAAGCTCAGTGAATATCAACACTGCTGAAACGCAAGTACATATAAACGTTATTTGACAACATTTCATCCATAACTAATATTAGCATGTTTAGAAGTTTTGTTCTTGGAAGCCAATTACATAATAATTACAGACATTAAATTACAAACCTTTGGAGTGCTAACCATCTGTGTTTAGATTACTTAGGTTTCAATAAAATTCATTTATCGTAAAACATTAATTACAAAATGTAGGTGGGTAATGTTATTTTGTTAGTGGGGTTAAATAAGTAGATAAAATGTGAAATATTAGTATTTAGTAACCTTTAAAAGTGGCTGCTTTAGATAAAACATTTCATAAAGTAATACTAACCGTGATCGTCATCTATGGTGAAAACCGATGCCACGTTGCGATATCTCCTTCCAACTTTATCGCTGCTACTAACGTGCCTAAACCAATTTAAATAGAAATCCATTTCAACTTGCTGTCGAGAGTAACTTTGCGCTGAATTTGAAATACTTGCCGTTCAACAGATTGTTGATTAGGATTAGTTATAAAATCGACCATCCTCTCCTTCATTTCGCTGGTTCTCGATCTGATAACTGTCGACAAATTCTCAATAATGGAAGGACTCTTTAATTGAAAACAAACCAGTTTTCCGTCACTCCATAAACTCTTATGGCTTTATGACAGCTTTTCTAGAACTGGCAACAACACCCACCTTCTGCAAAACTTCGTCCTCCTTGCCGTTAGCAACTACCTTGTTGCAAACTATGCACGTCGATTTTGAATGATCGGCCAAGCCACTCGTCAAGTGTCCAGACAAAAGAGAATGAAGAGCTTCATAAAAAGAGAAATTATGCAACGGGTAGCCTAATATAAGTTTTTTTGTTTTACCTCTTAAACATCAGCCCTACTTACCTATGTATCCACCTCTCGCAACGCTAACATACAAGCAGTGCTTCTGCAGGAAACTCGCTATGACCATATGTACATATTGATCTTCCTCTTCACGCCCACTTCCCATAAAACACAAATGTTCCCCGCCGGCTAAAGAATTGGCTGCTATAGCTTGTTTCTGGGCACTAAATAGAGCCTGTACAGCAGTGTTAAATGCCTGTGGTTCTTGCAACATCTGAAAAAAAAATTCACACTTGGTACTCTTTCCAACTTATCAGAACTTGCTTCGAAAGATAAGATATTTACTAAGTTGGCATCTAGATGGAAGGCAGTCGGGAGATGCCCCGAATTGTACTGATCTGCTGGTCGGCAATCCACCAGGAAAAATCGTACAGATTCCAACTAGTTCAGAATATTAACATTTTTGAAATGATTGAATAATTCGTGAATGATACTCTCAGAGGTACGAAAGCTATTTTACTTACGCCATCATTATCTGATCCAGCTTTAGCGCTGCGAATGAGTTCCTCCATGGACACAGGCAAACAAAGTGCCTGGCTAATTAAACTTTCTTCAACAATCGATGGTAGAGAATCAGAGACAAACAATAGCTGATTGTAATTCTGGAAACAGCAACGAGGCACTAGTTGTACAATTATGTCTAAGCTGTTTAATAAGGGTAAAGATGAATTGAAAAATTACCTTTTTAAACGAGAAAGGTGTTCGTTGATAATAATACAAAGCAAGCTGGCAAAAATCGTCTATATCTTCAAGCTCTAATGCTCCTGGGACTGAGGTCAGCATTTCTGAAATACACAAATCAATTTATGTAATTGTGGCTACACTTTAGAAAATAAGTCAGTGATTTTTTTACAATTTCAGCAGGCTGAAAGTTTATGTAGATCACTTATAGGGCATCACTACTACTAAATTAATTTGTACTAAACAGCGCATTTGTCAAATTGGCATGCTAATAATCAGTAAAAAATCACAAAAAGAGATGGTTTGAAAAAATTACCTATTATAGTTTGTTTATTTTCCATTACCATTTCTAACAACTGCTCCCTGCAATTTTTTAAAACAACAAAATTATTATACCAAAAAAAAAAAATATGTTGAGGAAGAAAATGAGAAAATGATGTTTACTTTGCATTGACTAGGATAACAAGTGCTAAGAAAAACACAACAAATTGATCGTCTTGTTGGAAGTAAATGTCCCAGATGGCATGGAGCACTTTTAGTCCACAATTTGCCGCAAAAAGACTGCGAAACTATAAATGTAAAAATATGCAACATGTATTTTATTAGTACTGTGACAGTTTCTCTACTATAGCCAAATGAATAAGCTTACCCAACTACTGGCAAATGCATCTGGAAAGATTCGTTTAGTATCCAAAAAGGAACAGATTTCTGGATCATGATACAATATTAACAGGCGAAATAAATGGAAGACCTGAGCATTCCTTGAGAAATCTCTGCATTAATAATAAAGAAAAATTATGTAATGCATACATTTCGGGCAGTATATAGGGGAATTAGCAGGCCCACCGTATTATAGCAAGGGTTTACTGTACATTAAATTTGTGAATTACCTAGGTATATATTTGGAGACTATAGCACAAAAACAATTGTATAATTCTGCCCGCGAGAATCTAAGATCTAACAACGGAGCTAAGATTTCCAACCATCCATTGTTGGTTTCGTAGTTTACATTTTTCGTTTTGCAATAGCATGTTAAAACAGATTCCAAGTCGCTCACAATGGAAACTTTGTCTTCTTCTTCATTGCCTAGTTTATCTGCAAATTAAAAATCATTTATTATGCATTAAACATATTAATCATTTAAATTACAGCTCATTTAAGGTATCACATACCTACTAACTGGCGGCATTCTTCACGCAACAGTGCTTGGTTTGGAAGATCAAATATTTCATCAAATATGAGCTCTTCTTTCGCATCCTTCACACCGAGCTATACAAAAATTTTAATTACTGTGAGTTGGCAAATACATAATATAAGTCGTAAATCTTAACGAAATGCCATCAAGGAAAAACTTATTAGGCTATAATTTTCCTTTAATCTGCAAAATAATTAGGATTGTTTTAAAATATACATGTGATGTTAATCCCGAACATACCTGCCATATATGTGATGTTAATGCCGAGGGCACCATAGTCTCTTCTTCTTCTTCTTCTTCTATCTTTACATCTGTAATATCACATCTTTGCAATATGTCTGACCCAAATTCATCAAGCCTATAACATTAGAAAATAATGACAATCTGTACTAGTTTCAGATAAATGAGCAACCGCTTACGAACAGGGTTTAAAAGTTCGAAACCTTATTAATAATTTATAATAAAATCAAAACTAGGGATTTGCATACATTGTGCAAGTGGCCTAAATTTAAATGTCTCAAGATTTCGCTCTGACAATAAAGTAGGTTGACAGTATATCGAAGGTTGCACCTTAGTCACTGTGACAATATGGTTTAACTGTCTTATAAGCTTTCGTAGTCAAATAAAAAGTACATTAAAAACTGACAATCTCATTATTTATTATCGGTTAACCTTATTTGATCACATACCAACTCGTATCGTCCACATTGGCAGCCATTGCTCTAGTACTCTATTTGGCTTCCATGTCATCAATTGTACTTCTAGTCTAAATCACATTGAATTTGTATAATGCTAATAATAAATTACAAAATGGTAAAAATTACATATAAAATGAGTCGTACGTCTTAAATTTGAAAATAATTAAACCAAATCTTAGTTGTTTATATAAAATATAAGATAAAGTTTAATGCTTTTTGTAGATATAGTCGTCATAATCTGGTCACACAGTCTTTAATGCCGCGATGGATTGTGGGATTGCTGAAGCGAAAGGAAAGGAATATGGCGGTCAGCAACAAGTCTTGGAATTTACAACCTCGAAATATTTCCTCGCTATTCACTAAAATTCACGACGCTTTTTCCGACGCGATGGCACCATCTAAATTAATAATCGACCGACGAACAATTGAGAAAACTTGGAAGCTTATGGATAAGGTAGTTAAGCTATGCCAACATCAAAAAATGAACTTGAAAAATAGTCCGCCTTTCATTTTGGATATTCTTCCTGACACCTACCAACATTTGCGTGTCATTTGTGAAAAATACGAAGACAGAATGCAAGTACTGAATGAAAATGAATATTTTAAAGTTTTCATCGAGAATCTAATGAGAAAGTGCAAACAATCTATAAAACTATTTAAAGAAGGAAAAGAGAAAATCTTCGAGGAGAATTCGACGTGCAGGCGCAATTTAACGAAGCTCAGTCTAGTTTTCAGTCATATGTTATCCGAATTAAAAGCAATTTTTCCCGGTGGTGTTTTCGCCGGAGATCAGTTCAGAATTACGAAAAGTGATGCGGCGGATTTTTGGCGAGATATGTTTGGAGAAAAGTAAGTTGATTTTTATGTTATTTTCCGATTTAATTATGTACCGAACATGCCCAAATGTTCCGTATACACGTTCATTGTGGTTAAACCTTACCCTGTTTTTGCCATTAAAATATCAATTTACAGTTTCTTTGATTATTCCATCGTTCATTATGCAAACATTGCCCAGAGTGTGAAGTGATATTACAAAATACCAACGTGCTTTATTTGTAGTGCTTATACAATGACTAAAATTGTGTTTTTTGATTCATTACCTTGTTGTACAAACCGTATTTAAGGTGTGCCATCACAAGCTATAACTGTAACAGCTTTGTTAAAAAAGGAATAATTTCTATGCCTGTGAGCTTGATAGTTAAATGTCTCTTAAAATTCGTTTTTGTAAAAGTGCAATAGGTCAACACCTAATAATGAGGCTTGTTATGCTACATATTTATGTTTATATCTAACTCACCTGCTGGGATATTAATAGAAAATACGATTACAGTGCAATATATGTTGAAAATATATTGTGGTGTGCTGCCACATAGATACAACTTATACGATTTCACCCTTGTGTGGTGTGTAGACCTTGTTGAGTTCGTGCCAGGGCAAAGTAAATGTTCAGATTTAAAAGCAGTCAGTCAACAGAACGGAAAAAAGGCCAGTTTAAGATTGCCGTGAACGACCTACAAATAACCCGAAAATATCTGTATCGCATCGTATAAGTTTGTTCTTAAACGTTTATACAAGTCCAGAAGGCTGTTGAATTTGATATTATAAAATGGACTTTTTTTTTATTTATCTCGTCTCGAATGTTAAATTAAAAACCGTAATAGCTGTCGGTTGGCACGGGTTCTCTATTTGTCTTCATTTCAGGCATGAGATTTACTTTCGTTTTACAAAGAAAATGCTTAAGGTAGCACATTTTCAAACTACCATTATGTTTGACGTTTCTGTAAAGAGCAACCTATTACTGGTACCATTGTAAAAGTTAGGATTTGAACAAAGTCGTTGGCAAACGCAATATGAATAATGAAGTCAATATGATCATGTGGCAGATTTTCATTGAAACTCGAAGAGGATTGGCCTGAAAACAACTGCCACAATCAGGATATCCATGGTCGATTATCCTATTGTATGTGTCAGTTTCTGGTCGTTTTGCAGATACATGTGTTAGAATGTTCCTCCAAAAAAAGTATCCTAATAATTGAATACAAACAATACTCTTTCACTAAATAAACTTCAGAATCAAATTGAAAATCAAGTGAATAGTGTTCAAGAACTAATCATTTGCTTGTATTTTCCAAAGTCTCCCTCATTTTTTAATACTGATGAAGTCAAAAAGTGACTAGGTGTTCATGAATTCTTAGTGAAGTATGCATTATTATTGGCCGTGATTCATACACATTTGTCACCCGGTTTTATACATTTTCATGGTATTACTACTGTATACATGTAAAACCAATGACCTAAGCGTTGCTACCATGCAGTAGGTACACGTTTAGGCCTCAAGGACACCTGCTCGCTTTAATTAAGCTTTGTTGAGCTGCCATTTTCATACTCCAAGTTTCTTATCACGCTGTGTTTGCATCAAACATTGGCTTCTAGCTGATAATTCCATCGAGCTGAATTTTATCAGTGTTTGGTAACAACAATTGGAATTGCCTAATTGTCAACGTATATCGTTGAGGTATCATGAAGGGTAAAACAATGATGAGCGGTGGTCACGTGTTGTTTATTACAACATTCTGGTATTATTAACCATAATCTTTGATTTCATTTAGACTTTGTGATATTTGTCATTGAAGGCCTGCGATATTGTTTTTAAGAAATCGTCCTTCTTTTTACTCATTCAGTTTATTTAGGTAAATGTGTACGCACAGACCCTCGTTAAAGCTGTTAGCACCTACTGACGGCATCTACATTTTTAGTTATGCAATGTATACGAGTTGTATCAAGTGAAACCCTCAAAAGGTTATCTTTAATTTGGCCTAAAAACCGTTTTCTTTTGTTTATTTAGATTTTTTTTATTGCGAACTTCAAGGATGAAACGTTTTTTTAACAGGGTTATAGTGTTCTTTAGACATTCACTAACTAGAAAGTCTAAGCGTGTATGCATGTGTGACTCAGTTGGGATTAGGGTCTGGATTTGTATTTTTTGTTGTGATAATTCACATAACTAGAGGGTACATCAGTTTACGTGTATTTTACGTATTTAGAACTTGGAGCATAAGCTCCTAGGAGTGAAGTTTTAGGGATGCTAATACAGTAATACTTACTTTTTTTAAACTTTTGACAATGGTCAAGTGTTGAATTTTGTGTGTTTTCCACACAGTTGAAAACCACACAAGTACTTAAAATTATCCACAGATAAATCATTGAGAAAGTCCCAAGTCTTAGCAGTCTCAAATTTGTTCCTTATAGCTAATCTCAAGTCATGAAGTCAGACATAAAATAGAAAAACTATGGCTTGGGTAATTTGTCAAGCCTGTTGACCTAGGCGATAAATATAACAAACAAGTTGTACCAAGCCCCTTTTAATGTGGTTGTGACCCTAGGTTGAAGGATTTGGTGACCAGTTTCTCGACTCATTCCAGAATTTGTCTGGAATGGGTGAACCTTTTTTTCTCACTTTTTTCTACAGCCAAAATTGGCAATATACTCTTGAAAATGGGTAAAAAATGTGTTTCTTGTCAGTCTCCAATCTAAGTGGCTATTCTGAAAGATTTAGCATTTTTCCTTCATAACAACATCCGGCCATTTTTGGTTATCTCGATTGCGGTTGGATATTCCTCAGATTAAACATTTTTGCTGTGTTTATCAAACTGGAAGCTATAGGTTATAGTACTAATGGTTAGACCTCTTGCTTGATTTGACTTCCTGTTGGGTCTCGTATATTATCTAGCATTTATCTGGCCTTTAAGAAACTGTCGATTTCCCCACAAAAAAAGATAATTTATAAATAAACTAAATGTATATTTCCGCTATGCCTGAGTTTTTTTTGCATTTTGGTTTATGATTTTTGGTGAATTGAATTCTGGAACTTAAATGCACTTTGTCTTTCAAAAAACCCTGACTAATGCTTGTCTTCCGAACTATTATCATGTAGCTACTTGATGTTTGCCGTTTCATGTTTAAACTAGAATATAATCTACCATGCATACTGCAACATATAATGCAATCAACTTTGCAACAGGATATTAAGTGCACATTTACAACACATGTATGAGACTTAAATGAGACTTGAAGTAACCTATATCTGGACTTTTTGGACACATTGTAATTGTTCGTGGGAGGGATTCTTGAAAATGTGAAGGGATGAGTCTTGAAATTCTTGAATTACAATGTGCCGGACGTGTGCTTTATCGGAATTTTTAATGGGAACGTTATTTCTTTTCACTGACGCAACTGAGGTGTGTAAATGGACCTTTAACACAAATCAGGACGTCCAGCAACCTTGAAAATTGGGAAAGTCGGGAAATATGTTTGAAATTCGGGTTAAACATGCAGTAGTTTATGGTGGAATTTCTTTTCAAACTCACTAGAAAATCTGTCAGACTATTTGAAAAAATATTGTGTGAGGAGTCCTTGAAAATTTAAGGGAAGAGCATTGAAATCCTTGAATTTTCTTCCGATAAGTTTACTGGAGACGCTGTTAAAAGCAATACGCTGGAAAGGGAATGTTATTTTTATTTACTGACGGAACTGACGTATGTAAATGGGCCTTAATCCCTCAGTCAGTATAACGCAAATGATTACGTGTCGTGAAAATTACAAATTTTGTTGTAGGATTAACGTAAAAATGGGTAGTTGCGAGTGAAATAGAGCGTTGTTTTGGAACAATTTCCTTGTTTTTTGTACAGCAATAAACAGGGAAAAGTAGAAATGCGTATATTTGAAAAAGCAAAGAGGCCCACGCTAATTTCGGATTGGCAAATGAGTGCAAACTGCAGCTCGTTTTTGCCGCATTCGTCCTTGTTTGTCATCTAGATAGGAGCCCGTGTGTGGGGTGTTTCGCTCTCACCCCATTCACACACACACACGGCTGGCTTGGATTTATGAATGGGTTTAAAAACTGCTTCTTTCGTCATTGGTTGCGTGGCAAGCGAGCGTAGAGAAGCGGCATGAATGAAATGGCCGTCGTCGTCGCGTTTTGGCTTTTGTTTGTACGGCTTTGCCTCGTTGCGTCAATGGTTGACTTCGGTGGTGCTGAATTTCTTGTGTCCTTCATAATAAAATAAACCTCTCGTTTCTCTCCCTCTATCTAGCGTTGGCGAAATTATCAGAGGTAATAAAAGGCGAAAATTGCTTTTAATATGTCGGGTCGTCATGTCGTGATGACAGAAATGTTCGTTTTGGAAACGTCGAGTTTGTGCCCCATTTAATGCAACTGCTGCATGGGCTGAGGCAACGAAAATCAATACATTTTCTCCATATCCAAGCCGTTTGTTTGCTTAGCTTATATATACTAGGCTTACATCTACATTTATGCGCTTTTCCTCAGGCCTAATGTGTTCGTCATACGCGGTGTACTGTAGTCGTTGACTAGAAATCCAACTAAGGGCCAAGGGGCCATTCAAAAAGGACGTCCCCGATATTCCTCCAAAAATATTCCCCCTACCCCCTGTACACATGGTGGCCATTTTAGCCCGACTCCTCCCTCATGGACGTCCTTAATTTTTTTTTTGGAAAAGTAGGGTGTCCAGAAAGCTCGTTGGAACATACAATGGGCCATCCTTTACATTTCCATGCACCCACCTCCCAACCAATTTCACGAGATTTTTCTGATGAACGGAAATTTCCTGACATCGAAGGGGAATTTCAGCATAAAATTGGTGTTTTAACACAAATTTAGTCGTAATTTCCGACTTTCCCAGAGGTTTTAAAAGTTCAAGTACATTTGGGACTGGTGACACATTTCTTCTGGTGTCTATTTCCCCTTTCACTGATTTTTAAAACTCAATTGAACAGGAAATCCAACAGACTCCCCCCCCCCCTCTTGAGGACGTTCTTTTTGAATGGCCCCAAATGAAAATATGACTCAGATAAAAGTTCAAGGCTGCTACAGCCGCCATTTTCAATTTGTCAATCTGATTGCTACATGGTTAGTTAGTCATTCGTTTAATCATATTGGACAGGAAAATGGTCAAAGTCTTAATTCCAGCAGTAATTAAAAGGTTTTCCGCGCGTTCTGTCCCCCAAATAGAGGATGTTTTATCATTATGGTTTTGTCCTAATAATGGTTTGCGAAATAGTTAGCTATATCGTGTTATAAAGAGGTCGTGTGCTTTTTATACAGCGTGCAATTTTGATCTGAACACTGAGAATTTGTAATGAATAGTTGTAGACTTTTCCCTTCCATTTTGATCAACGACGAATGATTGTGAGGACCTCATTTTCTAGTGATCGATCCCATTCGGCAAATGGTTTAGCATAACGATGTTGTTTTAAAGGGGTCATACCACCCACGGACTAAATGATGCAAGTAATACCTAAGATGGTCATGTAATCAAACACTTGCCATGACATTAACGCTTAGGAAGATACTCCTCGTTAAACAAGGGAATTGTAGATTTGTGAAATAAGGAATATCTGTAGTCTGGAAACTGATACTACGGCTATGGGAACGCAAGTCCACACTTGCTGTCGACTAGCGCCATTGAACTCATACTTGAGTAGGTCTACAAATTGATATCAGGGTCGTCTATTTTCGTTGTCCTGCATTAACATGATGCTCAGGATTGCATGTACCCTTAATTTATGGACTGCATTATGATATGATAAAATGGTAATGGGTAGCAGTGATATCAGTATATACTATATCGTATCACGCTTCTTGTAAAAACACACTTTATATGCTTTATAAAACTGATTTATATGTTGTGAAGCAGTTGCTCTCTGTTTATATTTCTCCTCATGTCGGATATGTACCGTTCCTTACCGGTACTGGGACTGTTACTTTTGTTTTTTTTAGTATACTCGTTCATACCGCCTCAAATTGTATCTTGAGGACTCTTTGAGACTTAGCCTTGAAATAGAAATACGCTAGCTATTACGATTCATTTGTCAGAGAAAATGATCATGGCGTGTGGCCGACTGCCAAAATTCCCATTTTTATCGAAAGCGGATTCACTTCCTGTGTGAATGGAAACTAGGCCTACGTCGAGTGTGATGCTCGACTTTTTTTTTTTTTTTTCCCAACGCTTTTTTGTAGCACTCGATGCTCGCCACTAAGTAAGTAAACTATTAAGGACATAAAAATAACTTTTAAATTTAGAAAGTTTTCGTGAAGCAACTGTTTTATGGGACCCATACAAAGTACGTGACGGAGTTCATATCCAGTATACATATTAAAGGCGGGTGCATACTCGTGTATACCTACAGTTGGGCGGTGTAGCTTTCATTATTTGTTAAAAACCTTGATATCTTATCTGTTGTATCAAACCCTTAACTATACTGAATGGACATTATAACGATACACGGAGTGATACGAAAGGGATGGTTGTCCCTTGGCTAGGCCCCCAGTAACAGCCAACTTAAGGGGCCCTCTGGGGATGGGGGTCTAGCCCGTCTACTGTTTTCCATATGTCATTTATGACCCCTATCTCTTTCTGTCTTGCTTCTGTGTGTAGTTGTGTGGTGTTTCATTAACACTGCCTAACCAAACGACATAAAAGTTGGCCACTCAACTAATCTTATCACACCTGTGAAGAAAATCGGCTAATTTTTTGAGACGAATGAATAATTTGCGTGACCAAACCAAATTTTAAAAGGAGTAATGGAAGTATAGCTGGATAAATGTCGGCTCGAAACTCAGTTTTTCAAAAATTTGAGAATTCTGAGGACATAGTGTACAAATAAAATGAAGATGGATTTTCAATTACACCCTGTATATACCGTTCTAAATTGTAAATTTTATTACTTAACAAAGTAAATGCAAGTAGGTCGCCTAATTTGATCTCCTACGTATGATGTAAACATAATAGTAATATCATATTTAATAATGTGGAGCATTTGTTCGATTTTTGAATAAAACATTTATTTGTAATGTGGATTATTCGACGTACCCTACATATAAAAATGCGAAGTTGAATTGTTCTACCTGTGTTTTATCGTTGGAAGTAATGTTAAGCGGATTTGAGCTCGGTTTCTCTCTATTTTCGCCTCCTGTCCTTTTGTGTTTATTTCTGTCTCCCATCACTCCATGTTTATTGATTTTTAGGTTTACGTCAGAGGTTGCACTACTAAAACTAGCTAGACATTTCCCTCGATTCATTGAATCGCGTGTATACGTCGTAACAAACAATGCGGGAATAACGTGTGGGTGAATAACACCGCGTTATTTTGACTGTCATATGCAACTATATACAATTCATGGAGCAGGAAAATTGTAATAAATCTTCCTCCATTAATTTATCATCCCCTTGAAAGGTAATCGTACTTTTTGGTAGCGATCCCGAGGGACGTAACGCATGTCGGAAATAGTGCTAGACGACGTGGATTCAATTAAGCCTATGAAAGGTATACTGCTGTCGTCATATGAGGATAAATCTCCCTATATACCCTTTCAAATTAAATAATTCATCTGGTGATTATTCACCAATTTCACTACTCGCGCTTTTGATTTTCAAATTTTATCGTTTTTACACGAGCTGTGGTCACGAAATTGATTTCATTAGCGACGTTATGAACATTAGCTGCTCCATTGCACATTTACACAAATTCTTTCCAAATCGGTGAGAAACATGGATTAACCATTCCGTGACCACACTAATAATTATTGAAGCGCGTGCAATTCAATTACACCTGTACCTCGCTATACGGCCTTTTATAATTATGGCACTTTTTCGACTTGCGGCCCACAATGCTTCGTTATACGGCCAACTTTTCAGGAACTTATAAAGACCGTAAAGCGAGGTATGGGTATTGGTATTTGTGTTAGTCATATCTGCGCATTTTTATATTTGTTTCATATTATAATAGAACCTGTCTAAATGCATACTCTTGGGACCGGTGGAAAATATGCTTTTAGACAGGTTATGCTGCTGTATTTATACAGGTTCATTTATACATTTGTTACGAAGTCGGGACCGGCACATTTTATGCATTTAAAGAGGTTATTCATTTAGACAGGTTCTACTGTATTTAACTTTGTATCTTTTTCCAAACACTCAACGATTTAAATATTTAAAATATTGGAATTGAAATTATTGAAAACAATGTTCAACCTTATCAGTTTTATTATACAAGTATCACAAAAACCGGCTATATGTTATTCCGCAAAACTCTAAATCCGTCAATGACTGCCACAATCTTTTTTTTTTTTTTTTTTTTTTTTAAATTATCTAATGTTCATAGGTTTTGCCTTCAAAATTGGTAAATTCTGAGTGTTTACCTTCATCATCCTGTTTATGACTGAATATATTGCTGCTGTCAAACAGTGCCACATGCGTTCTTTAAACCTGAGTGTGCAAGAATGGAGATTTTTCATAAGTCGTTAATCTTATAGTATTAACGTGTTTTTTCCCTTTCGTGGAAATCGATATAGATCCTGGTATAAGTCACCATATTTCAGACATGTGTGTTTTGTACTTATTTAATAACGTTATGACGTAAGATTGCATCGTGCTCTTGGGTGTGGCTATACCTTTAGAAAGCACTTTTTCTTGGAAAAACCGCCTAACGAGAAAATAATTCCAGGATTATCTGGAAACAGTTTTCTTGGTAAACTAAACCATTACTAACCCGTTTAGATATTAGATGGATATTAGAAATTGAATAGGTTACTTGTTGTGTGACTGACCAAAGCGAGATGATTGTAAAAGCTGATCTGCCAGTATTATCGGTCAAGGTTTGCCCAGCCCAATAATTATATTAACATGTGGTATAAATTGAATCACCTTAATAGCCTCGTAGGAGTATGGAAAAGCTAGTTACAAGTATGAACATATAGGTGTGTGATCATGGCAAATATAGCAAGAACATTATGCCTACAACAATCGAAATTTCTTGTTTTGTTATGGCGTCTTGAAAGTTAACCAACCATCCTTGAATTTTGTTTGACTCATGAAGAGTTTTACGTTGATAACTGAACCATATTAGGTTTTTGTTGTTTTTCATCAGCCATTTCCGGTATAGAACGGGAATTTAATAATGGTCATGGTTAAAAAAATGTGTTTACAATTTTGGTTTCTGACATTGTCTATGTTGTTAAAATCCTTTGTAGTTGGTGGAAACCAGTGATATTATGTTTCCTGGACTTCAAAAAATACAGATGAACTTTTGATGTTCCTTTTGCTATGTTATGTTTTATTTACAAAATTTCATATTGAACCAAATAACACTCCAACACATTCGTTAATACGTGACCCTTAATGTGAATTATGCCATTATTAAAATGTTATAAATTCTATAAATTAACCATTGCTAAATTATATTGCAGGGCGAATTAACGACTATTTGCTAACGTTTTATATCATTTTGTAATATTCTTTGCTATATTACGAGGGTTTTAAAAACGTCTTATGTACCTTGTAGAAGAAAAGCGCCATCTACAGTGCATATGGTGTAAAATTGAAATGAACCACTTTGAACTATTTCATAACATTCAAGCAAGAGTAAAACAAGTTTAAACGACCAATCTTTGTTAATAGGTTGTTAAAGCCCGCTTAATCTCCTAATTACGTTATGATAACCTGTTTAAGATCATAAGGAAGTTAGTTTAAATATCGTCTGGTAATTTTCATGTCTGTAATAAACCTTTTATTAATGTGCGACACTTATCAATTTTTTGAAATGATGAAAGTTTCTTGAGGAGAATCCCTCCACGAGTTATGTAAATGAGTTAATCATGATAGGTTGCACCTAAGTAACATTCCTTAACCAACGATAACAAAGTAGATCCCTGATTACAACCTACCTCTGTTTTAATGAGCTATTTGGGAGGTTACATAGTCGTACATTGTTGCAAATTGTTCCTTTAAGTTGCTTAAACCTAGCAAGTATTTAAGTGTATACATGGAGGGGAAATTCTTTGAAAAATTGAGAATTTTACATTATTGATATGACAATATGTTCATTTTTAGAGCACAACGTCTAAAATGGCGAAGGAATTTGTTTGGTAAATGCAATTACGCCCTGAAATATAACACAATAAAAAAATGGTGTCGAAAGTAGGCCTAAATCAGCATATTTATCAAATGATGTCAAGTAAAGCTTTTTAAATGCGAGTGGAAATAAAATGAAATTAGTTGACACGCAGGGTTGGATATGTTTAGGAAGTCATCAGTTCCACATTTCCTGAACATCTGGTGCTGTATTTCCTGACCTCTCGAGGATGACTCAGACGTGTGGGAACGACTTTTTTACCCCCTCAGCCTGAGGGTCATTCATAAAGTGAAACGACCTTAGCAGCAGCGTCTTTGCATATTTGGATGAATAACACCCGATAGACATATTTTGGTTATGGCGCTCGATGTTAACGACGCCATATTACTTTTACACGATTATTATAGATATCGGGTTTTAACTCTTTTTGGAGGGTTTTCGACAAATTCGGATTTGCTAATTTACCCCTTCAGCCAGGTGTGCCAAACTTTCGCTTTCGAGTGAACTTGTTGCAAACAGGTTTTTTTTCCCTGTTTTGGAAGCTATAGATAGCATTTCCTGAATGCAGATTTTTCACAATGGTAGTCTTCGGTTGCCCAGGATAATTTTAAGGTTGGCCTTAGTGGCCTGTCTCTCACCTGAGAAACTTGAGAGGTGCCAAAGAAGATTTTTTTTCTTCTTGCATTCAATTACATGGTAATTGCTAGGTGGCGCGTTTCAGAAGTGTTTTCTGGAGAGAAAATACCTTTGGGATAGCCATTGAACAACAATGAATATTGTTTGATAATAACAATGCTAGGCCCTAACACGTGTGGGACCCTACCTACGCCAGTTCTGTAAAATCGTGAATATTTTAACGAGGTTGGCCTCCCACGACCCATTTTTAAACCACACGTGGTCATGAGAGTTTGAGCCGATGAACACGTTGGCCTCATTCGCATTGGGATTACCGCATTTTACTGATGCGGTAACCGTGGCGAAAATGCACGAATAATGCCTGCTGGGTGTGGTTTTTATCACCCTTGCTCGAAATGGAGATCAGAGGTGTATCACCTATCCAAATCTCTCAAAAGTTCTCCCACAATATGGCTTAGTCACTTTTTGGCCTGTATTTTATGGGTTGCCCGAGTCTGAGGGGTAACGTTTTCACGCTCATAGAAATCAATCACAAGATTTCCAGTCTTGAAAATTTATAAACTAACACAAAATTACATGATTTGCAATCGCAGCTACACCGATAACTGTGGTCTCGAAAAATGCATCTCGCTGATTGCAGGGCAAAGAATTTGAATGTTAGCTAGATATTGTGGACCTCGCATGCGCGCACACAAATTTTTATCCAAATCGGTTGAAATCCATTCCGTGACCACAATTTATGCTAGAAACATGCGGTACATGTTCGCTACATTGTGTACTGTTGTAGTGATTTTTTTTTTCTCACGAAATCAATGTTTTGAAAATACGGATTTCATGTTCATAGGATTTTCTAGAGTGTTTGGCATTGCCCTATTTGTAGATTTTGTTTTGCAATTGCACTTCTAGCGAATCTATATTTTATAAACTGTGTGACGCACAAACGAATGTTTCGTGTGGGAAGGCTTGGCATTGAATTGTGCTTCGCTCTTGTACATCGTTGTCTGTACGATCGTACATACGGTATCTATTCCGAGAATTGAAAAAGAAAATTACGAAACGTTTTTACCGCGATTTACCTATTGCATCTTTACTATACGTTGTCGAGCCAGTGTTTTTTTTTTTTCGTTGCTTTTTTAATTTAAAAGATTAGGTGATGCTTGACTTCATAACATGTAATAGAAACAAAAAACTTTCTCATGGCCAAATAAGAGCGTTTTCAAAAGTAGCACCACCTGGTGACGTATGGATTTTAAACATGACCACGCCCCTTTGCGCTGTAAACTGATTCTGCAAACTGACTATGTGGGCTGATTAGGTAATTGATATGAAATTATGAATGGAAGAGTCCTTTTGAATACCCTTTTCCAAAGTGAAATTATGGACAAGGCGTTAAAACAAAAAAATATATTTCCACCTTTTATTTGTATTCGATGTGTAAAAAAATAATGACATCGTTAATCACCTATATAAATTTCTGTTACATGACAACATGGGAAATCAGGTTTTGTTATCAAATTTTCAGGCAGGATTTACCTAAAGTGGTAAGACACGATGTGATTAAGTAAGGAGTAAGGTCCACATGAAATTCGGGTAATCAAGGTTTTACTATATTTTGAATTTCTTTACTTCAATATAAATCTTGAAACTCTGGTCCCTCACAAAATTGTTCAAAGCCAGGATATTGCAATGTTCCAGCGAAAGGCAACTGCCAGTGGCCATCTTCTTTCTCATATAATAATGTCTAAAAACAACCATAGAAGTAGGCATCTTCATTCAAAACCCTTGAGGAATAGCCAGTGGCCTTCCTAGCGAGAATCCAGACATGTTTTAAATGTTGAATTTAATAATGAGGTCTGACGTTGGAGTTATTTCCTGAAAATGGCATTTTGTTTTATGATTGTTGGGTATACCTACTGAATTGCATTGAATCAAATTCTAGCCAATGCCCCAGGGACCAAAGGCCCTGGCTCATTCTCTTCTGTGCATTATAATTAATTATAATATGACATGGCCATTGACATATTATTAATAAATGAACTGTAGATAAAAGTGGTTGAATATCTTCATGATACATTTTAGCATTAGTGCACTTTTTTAAGGCCCTTGCAAGGAAGTTGGATGCATCCTTTCGGGTTTTTTTAGATGTACATATACGAAGGAAATCCGCTTCTATCATAATGTCATGGAAATGGAGTTTCCGCTCGATTGGAGCGATTTGATTATTTAACAATGTGATCTAACAAGATCTTGGGAATCAATTATCCTTGGAAATTATTGAATTAATTTCAATTTGATGAAAGATTCAGGGTTTGCAATGTTTTTTTTTATCATGTGGTAGGACTTGGGGAAATGGGGAAAAACACCTTCAAAATTTCCACCACTGTCTTCGATGTGTAAAAAAATAATGACATCGTTAATCACCTATATAAATTTCTGTTACATGACAACATGGGAAATCAGGTTTTGTTATCAAATTTCCAGGCAGGATTTACCTAAAGTGGTAAGACACGATGTGATTAATTTTCGAGTCGAGAGGTCACATGCTTTTACTAAAACCTTGTAAACATGTTTATTACGTGTAAATCGTTTCTTTGCTCTGGTGCTTCTCATGTTAAGACTGTCTATGATCCACTAAGTCGAAGATTTACATTTTGAAGCAATGTTCCACTTTAGCCTGTGCGTGGGTTGACTTCAATTACAAATAGGTTGCATAATATATTCTTCCTCGAATTGTATTGTCTCAACTATATACAGTACATGTGCCACCAGTAACCCGAAACGAAGTTCTAAAGGTTACATCACCGGTTGTGTCCTCTGTTTGTTCTGTGGTCAGGAAATGTGGTACAAATAAATGTCAACCAACTGCAATATTTAATTATCGCAACCTAGGAGGAAACGTGGTGTCGCGTTTATGATCTAAATTCTAAATGTTAAGTTTTTGAATATCATTTTTGTTAGGGTTAATTATGGTATAGAAATTAAAGACTCGTGCTGCTGAATTGTTGAGGAGCGTTTTTGAATTTACTATTCTCAAATTTGATATGGGTGCCTAGGCTACAATTTAAGTTTAGAATATGTCATGCAACATTTTGTTTTGCTCCAATAGCACACAGGATCAACGCCCAGTTTTTCAAACATGACAACAAAACGGAAGGCATGTTCTGTGACATGGGGGATGTCCGGACGTTGTTTTGCTATTCTCGTTATAATTTACATTTTTACGATGAAAGTGTTATTTTTTGTTGTTGTTGTTGTTGAACTAATCGGTTCTTAATGTAATGCGTGGTTGAGCTCGCAGCCATCTAGTTTTTCTATCTGTGAAAGTACAATTTTCATATCGTGTGTCATTATTATTTACTCACGTGTTGTTTCTGCATGGCGGTGCAGAACGCCTCTCGTTAATATGGACGTTGAGCTTTTTTTCAATTTGTCATTATACAAGCATGCCTGCTGTTCAAGAGTTGATGATTTCCTGTCTTAAATGACAACCCGAGTCTCGTATTCTTGAACTTGTTTATCCCCCCCCCCACCTATTGTACTTATTGTTGATCTTCAAAGTATTTCAAGAAATGGCTAATTTGCATTGACGTCTAATTTACATGTTCATCTGATTTTGTTTGGGTGCAATATAGACAACATGGGTAATGCAAATTAACATTAATCTGTAGATTTATTATCTACCTTCATGAATAACCTCTTTACATAAACTCGGCGTCATCTATGTCATCTTGTCTAACTGAGAACGCGATTTGCAGTATCATATTAATGACTGGATACCTCGTAAAACATAGATACGCTTTCTTTGAAGCTTAACCAGAAGATCTTATGGGATGATAAATACAAATTGCTAATTCTTGTTCCAACTTTCAGGAAATCGTAAGCCAATTTGGAAGGCGTGCCTACTTTTTTGAGAAAAAAGTGGTTACACATTTACTAACATTTACTGATCAATAATAGTGATCAAAATTATCGTTCTGATCCCTGGTGAATCCTACATAAATTTGGCGAATTGCATAAATTATTTCGATGTTTATCCTAATCATTATGGAAATGTTAAGGATGGACTGATTGGTGATACTTGGTTGCTCATCTGAACCATATGTGTAAACCTTTCACTTTTTTTGAAAGAAAATTCCCGTGAGAATATGTTGTAAAGTTCAAATAATAATAATACGCACTGAACCATTACTTAATGTGTAATTACATCCCTATATATTTATCTAAAAAATCCAAATATTTGAAGTGAAATGGTAAACACAGCTAGCACGGTAATTCCCATTTGACGATGAGCAAAGAGAAACTTATTTTTCCGTTTTCGATTTTTTTGAAGTTGGCACTTTATACTGAATAACGACCATTTTTACTAAAAACAATAGCCAAGAGCTCATTTTCTATCCTGATTCACTGTTTGTCCAGTAATCCACGTGAACTAGGCTGATTTAAGCTTTGAAACAATAGCTTTTTCTCCCGCTGTTATGATATGTAATGAATGCTCACCAGTCTAATTTGTGATTTTTTTAAAAAAAATTTTTTTCAGAACAATAGTACAATGGCGGATTTTCAGACCAACCTTAAACGAAGTTCACCCCATCACATCTCCTTTAGAGGCTATGGCTCTGAAGTCTACCATTGATCTCACGTGCAATGACTACATATCAAATTTTGAATTTGACGTGTTTACGAGGTAATTAAGATTTCTGAATTTGATATGAAATGAGAGCATTGTGCACAATCGTGGGGTGGCTGGCTGCACATACAGGTCTGCTCACGGCATCGTGATTAAAAAAATTAGCCTTATGGAAAGCGAGGGAAATCAGAATGTTTTCGAGTACCAAGAACGGACTAATGTATAATTTGGGCATTCTTGGCTCAGGGCATACAGTAGCTGTTTTACATTTTTCAGCCACGTAAATGGCTCCAGGCTGATGAATAAAGCATGAAATTATTCAGTGTTACCCATGAGGTGTGGCATAACTCTAGAAAATGTTATGAATATCACGGGAAACTATTTGTGACTAGTATCATCATCGTCTATTAAATCTCTAGCTTAAGGGGGTGCATCATTCTTTGAGCTTTGAATTCTAAATGTGCAGATTTGATAAACCTTAAAGATTTCTATGTAGATAGCATCTTGGGATCCAGAGATTCAATGTTTTGCAATTGTGTGATTATGTAATGTTTGCTGGAATGTATTCCTTAGGTTGTTTCAACCCTGGACGACGCTGTTGCGTAACTGGAAGATCCTCGCAGTTACACATCCCGGTTACGTAGCATTCCTTACATACGACGAGGTTCGAGCTCGTCTGCAGAAGTACATCTCCAAACCCGGTAGCTACGTTTTTCGCCTAAGCTGCACACGGCTGGGTCAGTGGGCCATCGGCTACGTCACCAACGACGGAAGCATACTACAAACTATTCCTCAGAACAAGTCCTTGTGCCAAGCGCTGTTGGATGGATTTAGAGAAGGATTGTAAGCAGGTGTTTTTATTCCTTTTGGTTCAAATTTCTACAGAACCGGAGAACTTGCGCTGGAGCAGCACTTTTGACTTGGGGAGGGTTTTCTCACAGCCTTATTCTGGAAGTTTTATGAATTTGTTTTAGTCTTAAGAATCCTTCGTTGATTGTTTTGCGTTTTTTCTTCATTGTAGTTACCTTTATCCTGATGGAAGGTGTATAAATCCGGATTTAAGTTGGGCCGTTCAGGCTGCGCCCGAAGATCACATTAAGGTTACGCAGGAACAATATGAACTTTATTGTAACATGGGATCAACTTTTCAGTTGTGCAAGATTTGCGCAGAAAACGACAAGGATATAAGGATAGAACCTTGTGGTCACTTGCTTTGCACACCTTGTTTGACATCTTGGCAGGTAAAAATCTTGTCATTATTGAGAAATTTCCTAATAGCGTGAATTTTGGGCGTTTATTACATATATCTGTCTCCAATAGGATTCTGACGGTCAAGGATGTCCATTCTGTAGAACAGAAATCAAGGGCACGGAGCAAGTGGTTGTTGACCCTTTTGACCCGACGGGGAAACGCACCATCAGCAGAGAAAAACATCTGGCCTCGAGCATAGGAAATCTTATGGACATCGATGATGATGATTCCTTTGAGGTATTGGGCATTTCTGAAACCTAGCCAAGGCTCTAAGCCTCGCTTTTATTACTGCATTCATTCGATATTTATACAATCACATAATTGAGTTTTCAATATTTCAATCATGACAACCATTAGGTACTGCCCTCTTGCTGGTCACTTTCAAATTGCATGATCCAATAGCCATTGAATGCTTTATAGGTTATTGTTTGTACATTATTTGTTTAAGTTGTCTAAGTAAGTTTCTCAAAAAAGAACCAACATTAATCTTGCAAACTGCAGTTCAAACGTTTCTGAGACTCCATTGTTAGGTTTGTGATTATTTTGCATATGCTGCCATTGAATGGAAACTAACGTTGATGTTCATATTGGTAATATTATCCCACTATTTTTATGTTTCGAAATGACTAGTCCTGTAAAATTCAGTGTTGCTGACATAAATTGAATTAATTCATTCTAGCAACAAATAATTCTGCAGTTAAATTCTTTCAATTTTCTGGCTTTGGGTTTGGTAAAGTGTTCAATGGCTTTTGTTTCTTTAAATATGATAAGCAACAATGTCTTGTGAGAACTCAGATGTTTAGAACCTTAGACACGCAGCTGGTAAGGAGCAAATGCAAGCAATTTTGGAGAAAATGAGCATATCCTCTAAACTACTTCATATTGTGGAAAACAAAACTTGCGTATTTCTAAAAATGTTTTATTCTTTTTTAGAATTAGGGAAGTTTACTACATCACAAGGTTACTTACCGGTGACTGCCATTTTCTTAAAAACTATTTTAGTTATTATAACTGTAATATACCTTAGATCGCTGTTAAATTTCAAAGCACATTTATGGAGAGGTAACCGAATTGCGCCAGAATTGCGCGATTAGTTTAAAAATCATTCATACTCATAAATTCTCCGATTTAAAGTTTAGCTTATACAGAACTGTAATGGAAATTTATAAATTTCCAGTTATCTTATGGGTGGGTGTCTAAATCGTTCGTACTCATAAAAGTGTTTTCTCATATTTATATTTAAGCTTATCCAGAACCGCAGTTGAATTTGATGAAGGCTTGCGATTTGGGTTATCCATCAATTATGTCCAATTAATTCACCCTTTTTCTTTTATAGTTCTTGCTTGTCATTGTTGTTTATCATAAACGCGTGTTTCATATAACTTTCAATTACTGAAAAGATAGCCAGTCATAGACCCTATTGAATCGTTTTCCATCTTAGCAGTATGTAATTAGTTTTGTTCATTTCCGCTTTGTTTATAACGTTTCACAAGCCCATTTCATCGTATCTAAAATGCAAGAATAATTTGTTGTTGGTCTGATCCTTAGTTGTACAGCTTGTATGTATTTTTATTTTTTCATTTAATTTGATTTGCCATTTTGCTGCATGCCGCGGCTAGCAGTTGTCCTGAACCAAATTTGATCGAAGTATATTTATAAAATAATAGTAGATGTTTAGTTTTGTAATTGATTGTTCTCAGTAACTTTCAAGCAATTTTTTCTTTTTGTTTAGTCTGTATGTTTTTTCCCCCCACTTTTTATTTGTTTAAAAAAGTTTTTATGATGTCTTGTCAAATAATACGAATTTTTTGCGGGTTTTATTTGAATATAAGGCTGCATTCTAGTGTTATCTTGCTCTTCTTTTCTTGGCTTCTTCTCGCATGTTTCTTTTTCTGAATATTTTCAGCTGCAAGAGTTTCCTTTAAAACTTAGGTGCTTTGTAGAAAATATCTACTTGAAAGTAGTGGCATTGATACGACTGATATCCGGTATGCAAATACATACTGTAGAACCTTGGATTTGAATATTATTCAGTTTCTGTTTTCTATTCTTTTGCATGAACATGCGCTCTCATATTTTCTTGCTCCAGTTTTGCTTTATTTTATGTTAAAATGCCATACATTCTCTTGATCACTTTTTTCAACTATGTAATACAATTTCTAAATTTATTTTTGACATTAACAACATTGAAGAAGGTATTTATTTTCCAACCTTTCTCCTTAATATAACGAATATTTTAAATTTCTTAAGGGGTTTTAATTAAAATTATTATACATATATGAAAATATGGAATCCTTTCTTGCTAAGACTGTTGATGACTAATTTGGAAATTTATTTTTATGTATTTGAAAAAAGTTTTCCTCGTACTTGTTTGGCAATTATTTTAATAAGCCTACATACTGTATGTTGATTTAATTTCAATTGGAAATCAAAACTACATGCATGACTACTGATCTTCTAGGGTTTTTGAACTTAAGGCAGGTTTGACTTGGTATTTTTAGTAGCACAAGCCTATTTCCTCTGTTCCACAGTAAGGATTTTTCCCTCAAAGTCTTTTTGCAACCTATTTACTGGTGAAGGGCACTTAATTCTTTTCTTGCAGCTGAAAAATAAATGGAAAATTATTTATGACATTTGATTTGATAGAAGTATTTGAATTTTCTCGCTTCTAACTAGGAGCGTTCAACCTTTCATGTGTATAATTTTATGTGCATGATGAAAAATAAATTTTTCTTTTTGCATCTGTTAGATTGAAAATGCATTTTGTTTTATTCTTTTAATATGTATTTTACCAAAAAAAAAATATTTATTTTGAGCCAAGTTTTACTAATTGATATGTTTGTCAAACCTGTCCTTAATGTGAACACGTGGTTGTTCAACTATTGTTTAAATGTGTTGAAAATATAGGTCATGTGTGGATTAATTTGATTTTAACAGAGGTGTTGGTTGTGAAGAGTGACCAGCAACTGAAATGCTTTTATATCTATGCTCTTTTTTTTTGCCAATATGCTGAGCAAGAAATGCCTAATTTTTGCATACATTTCTCTCTTGTCCTTCTATTCTACTGTTATCCTTCCCATAGGATCCCAGCACATGGACTTGCAACTTGCAAGCCTTATCTTTGTCACCTCGATCAGAGACTGCCGATTCTTCCACGGTTTGTATTGCTCTTTGCTTTTTGCTGTTGTAATCCTAGTTATTTCATGCGGAGAAACTAGACAAAAGCAAGAATTGTAATTTGCAACAAATATCCCATTTTGCTTCTCGATCGTTTCGTTAAAATAGATTCATTTGTAGTTGGAAATGAATGGTCTGAACGCTGGTATTTAAATACAATCTTTGCTATTCTTTCAGATGCATAGTCGCAGCGCAGGTGCTTCTCCTAGGACGTCGCCTCAAATCGCCATCAAATCTTTAATTAACGGTCCTCCACCAGTGCCACCAAGACGAGCACCTTCGGTAACCACTCCTAGCCAATCTCCAGGAGCATCGCCAAGGTAGTTTTCAATACCTTGTCTTGTTTTCTGTAACGCTTCACTATATGCTTGCATATTATTTTTTTTATTATTTTATTTTAGTTTTTCTGAGACTGCACAAAGGAGACAGTTGCCTCCAACTCCAGTTGGTGATAGCGGAGGAGGAAGTTTTGCCATTCCTCAACAAAGAACCGTGACCATTGTAATGGAAGATGCTTCAGATGGGGATAGTTCTTCGGGTTAGTTTAAAGTGGTTTAAATATAGTTTTAGAAATGCATGGATGTGATTTATTTTCTATTTCAAATTTTGCATATTTAAAAATTGTGTTAAACCAAATTTTTAGGGCCATCGTGACTAAGTATTTTTCATTCTTTCTTCAGGGATAAGGAGTTCATATTCCGAGGTTATACACGACAGACCAACAACGAATTACAGTAAATTGTCATCTGTTCTTACAACTGCCTGCAAGAGGACGCCTGCACCCGTTCCAATATCTGCTCCGATTCCAGCACCACGTAGTCCCGCGACCGTCGTTTCATCGTCCATGTCTTCAAATTTGCCTCAGCATAATACCAATACAAAAGCTCCTGCCAATCCTGGGCATATCTTGCATTATGCAGAGTTGGCGGACCTTAACGAAGAGCCCAGCTACGAGAATACCGAGATTGTTTCAGGTTAGTAACACCACAAACCATGCAAAGCACCTGTTAGTAAGCAAAAATTTGTATTTTTGGTCAGTTCGAATGTATTTGATATGATGGATATCCAGAATCTTTAATTACTTCACTTTCTAAGTGGTCCGGCTATTCGTCACATTTGCCAGAGTAATCTTAATGTTAATTATCATTTAAATCAATATCTTTTCACATGCCAATTTTAGGGAATCATGTAAAAAATTGGTCGTATGTTGATGACATACCACCAGTCCCTCCGCCACCTCTTCCATCCCTTCAAAAGTCTCAGAGTCATAGTAATACGACAACCATTGAGAAAAGGTACTTCCATTGCATGATTATAAAATATTGAAATGAGGAAATTGGCATGTTAAGCGCATGGACAATGATGTAAAACTATACACTATCTTATTCAATTTAATGAGATATTATGTACGATATCATCACATGCTTCGTCAATTCTTTGTACAATTTGATGATGAGGCATACTTAACATTTAGTGAAATCTTTTGTTTACGCTAATTGGAATGGTCGTAGTGTTTTGAAGTTTTCTATACTCAATATGGTACCTATTGCTTAATATTTATAGGTGATACAAACTTACTTGACCATTTATGAAACTTAAACGCTCGTGCATGCGTATAAGAGCGGTTAAATTCTGTAATGCATTTTGGGAAACAATATTGAAAATATTTGCCTGTTATTTTGCATGAGTAAACTCAGTAACTAGAAGATACTAAATTACAATAATTCTTTATTTTTCATAACATTATATAACAAAAGCATTATTTAAATGTAAATTATTACTAAACAGTGTGGTACCCAATACCCATGGTGCATGTGGCCCCTGAGGCGTTTTGGTACCCCCTGGGACAACATTTAAAAAAAAAACTTTAAGCCTTAAAAAATTAAGTTGGATTTTGGAAACATATATAGTATGCATTTGTTGTGGAAAAAATACTGGTGTCAACAATTTAAAAAAAAATATAAGTACGGTAATATTGAAATAATTAGAACATGAGCCCCGTAGGTTCTTTATTGAAGTACTCTTGCTGACCGCATGTATGCCTTTTGATAGGAAAATTTTTGCCATAATTAGCGTGAGTTTTTGGAAGCAGCTCTAATTACATTCGTTTTTCAATTTGTTACTAGGCCGAATGCCATCAAACACATAGCAGACGATAAAGAAAACGAGAACGGTAGTTACGAAAACCTTCGAATGGACTACATAGCAGAGTTAACGTCCGAAGGTTACACCCACGAGGCCGTCATCAGGGCTCTAGGAATTACCCGAAACGATATCCACATGGCAAGAGATATTCTACACGAATTTGCTAGGAAGCAAACATGACAGCACGCTAACGACGTGGATGTTCATCGGCCATCCACATCAACAGAAGAAGAAACCAGCTGAAAGATGGAAAGGTTTTATATTCAAAGGTATTTTATCTTATCTCTATCCTTCTCTCTTGTATTTTGATCTTTATCTCTCTTTGTATTTCCACATGTACATACACTCATTCCACCACACAGGTGTCTACAGTTGCCAAGAGCAGTTTCAAATTTGACTTATGTGGCATTTCACTGATATTAAGACCAATTCCGAGCTTGATGTAAATTATAATACACCCGTTGAAATTTTGTATCATGATTAGGGGTTATATCCAGCCACATAGTCATTGGTAATTTAATTACACAGCTGCATTGTGAGTCAGAAAACCACTGACAGGTGTCATTGATTTCCTTGGTTGGGGAAAGTGGTCACCGAATCTCAGAATTTCGGTAAACCGAAAACAGGTTTTTTTACCAACTCGACATTTAACAGCCAATTGTTGGAATTATGAAGTCCAGAAACCGAATGTTGGGACATTTATAGAATCTATAATTAATTGATGAATGCTATGACATTTTATTACTAAAGCTTGTTGTAGCGACAATGTATGCAAAAGCATATCGCATAAGATTTGGTGGCTAGATTTTTTGACGATTTAAACCTGGGAAATGCAACCATAAAGTGGTATTTCATGGCTCGGCATAACTCACAACATTATTCCCTAAAGTTGAAAACTGGAAACAAAACGTAACAATTTAGATTTAAAGCATTTCATATTTTTTATTAATAATAAGCTGCATAATTCCTTAAAGCAATTTGATTAAACTACCAATATGGATTGGGCCAAGCTGGATTACTGCTATAGAAACATGACAGTACAAACGTTTAGTTGTAAACACTAAAATAAGTATAAAAATAAAACACAATAATTAAGCGATAATGTTATGTATTTGAAAGTGATAATACGAGGTCGCAGTTAACAAATTAAGGATAGCACTTGTATAAAAGGAATTTTTCTGGTTTGGTTCAATTGTTCCTTGCCAGTTCACAGAAAATACATTTTGCTATCCCAAACCTAATAAGCAAGTCAACAAAAATTTCATTTACTGGATATTCTAATACAGGAAACTAGTCATTTCTTTAAAAAAAAAAATAGGATTGATTTTGGGATTAGACTTCTTAAAGAGAATGTAAAAGCCTACTAACATTTTAAAACATGGTGATTCTCAATTCTGAGTATCCTTTTAATTTGAAGGCTAGTCAATTATATGTATATTATATGAGAGAAAATAGTAAATGTTAATTTGACTTTAGTCTTGATTTTTTTATAAATTGGATGTGTAAATTTATTTTTCTTAGATGAAAAATTAATCACGCTAATAGAATTAGATTATTCGATAAGCAATTTTAAGTTAATGTATACCGCAACAAGTGAAATATTATTTGTAAATATATGGACATTTTTTTGAGACTTAAGTGTTTGTGTTGCCTGGGTTAATGGTCATAATAGTTGTGTTCAATTCAAACTGGTATACATGTATGTGTTCAGTGGAATATTACTATATTTAGTAAAAATAACTTTTTAAAAAAAATGTTCCTTCATTTTCTTGCCTGATAATGGTTGTGATCTGTAATCTATCTTTGTTTAATCAAGGAAAATTGGTTAGCGGTTCCTATAGGCTTCGTGTAGATTGCCGAGGGATAATATCACAATATCACAAAGTGGTCTGAATACTTGAGAACTTGATAAATTGATTAATAATTTTGTAGTTTCGTTTAATTTTTAAGTCCAAAGTACTAGGTCATTGATTTTTAACTTTTTAGCTTTTTAGCAGTATTTTTAATAATGTAGTGATGCACATAAACATCCACACGGAACCTATAGACCCATTGGATCCAGCTGATAATGCTAAATTAAAAATTATAATTTAATTTTTCTGAAGAATATTTGCAAAACTGCAAGAAATGTTACTAAAACCAGTATGGGTCATGAGCTGTAATTACATGAAATAGTGTCCAAGCAAAACTTATATTTATTCTTTACTTTTTTTTTATAATATATCACAAAAGCCATAATTAAGATGTGCATAACCCGAACATGTCTCCCATATACACAGCACTTGAACCCAATATCCTTGAAATGAAAATGACGTAGGCCTTTTTACGAAGGCTAAATATGGTACAAATATGTGATTCTATATATATTGCTGAGAAAAATAATGCTATATCCAAGGTAAACACTGTCAATTGATATATATCATTCTGAAATTGTCATCCTGATATGTGTGCATGTTTGCGTGGATGTGAATGTGCCTCTGTGACAATTTTTACAATTAGTACCATAAAATCATTGTGTGTGCATGAAAAAAAAATAATAATAAAAAATATAAGCGTGATGTAACATGTTTATTCGAAATTGTTTTTCAGTATTATATATGGCATACAAAATGTTTCTCTACCCCCTATTACCCTCATTCCCCTTTTTTCAAATACAAATCTTTCATTTTTTTGGGGCTTTAAAATTACCTTCTTTTTATGTTTAGTGGAATTTATTTTTCTGAGCGAGTTAATTCGTCAGTGAAGAATAATAATCCATGCTCATTGCAATTGAATGTATGACATGAAAGTTAACTAATGTTTATATCGTATAATATATACCATGTATATATCAATGCCCTTTGATTAAAAACTGACTCACAACTGGTGTAAATGAAAGGTTAATTAACTGTTTGGGCAAATAAGCTTGATGAGTTGAATATTATGACTGAATTAGCTATTGCATCCCAATTAATGTCTCCTCTATTTCCCCCCTTAATCCATTTCTGTCCAAGGTGCATTATCTATTGACTCAATAAATTATATATTGAACTATTCAGTAGATATTTTATTGGATTATCTACCAAATAGTTGTCATAAGTTGCGCCAAGAAAACTGGTTAGTAATTTATAATAATTTTTAGTTTTTGATGATTTACCAACCGCCATTTTTTGACGTCATATAGCTTTTAGCCAATCAGGACGCTTATTTCGTGTTCTTTTTTAGCGCCTGTTATAAAATGGCGACCAGGTGTGGTTCTCATATTTTGTGCCTGTGGATTACTAAAAGTCACGTTTGTAATGATCACAATTTACATAATGAACGACTTTTTATTTATCACATCCCTGCAAGGTAAGTTTCAGATTTCATTTCTGTACAAATACATTTTCATAGTTCTGCGTCTTTCCATCTTTTGCTTACAACATTAGTTTCTTATCAAGATTAAAATTTAACTTTTCTCATCCAAATTAAAATTTTACAAACGTATTTATTTTATTCAAGTGTAATTAACCATCATAAACATCACTGAGTAGTATACCGAGTACTTAAAAAGGTTTGTGCATGCTGCTCACATACAAGGTGGAAGCCCATTTTTTTTTACAATAGTTTTTTGAATGACACGTACATAAATCTTGGTGCAACAAAGCAGATAAGGTGCTTTATTTTTAAGAACAAATCAGTATAAGATCTCACTATGTCAGGAATAATGCGCTAAAAATGCTTTGCAAGTGCATTATTTTTTCTCTCAAGAAAGTACTTTCAATCAATGGCAAAGTATTGGCAAAATCTCTATTTAACATTTTGATATTTTCTATATGATAGACATCTGGCAAGATAGTTCTAATGTAGTAGTTTAATTAGGAAAATTTAATCTATGGTTGATTCACAACTAAGTCTTTAAGATCAAGACATACAGTTCATTATGCAACTGGTCATCATAGATATGGATAAATTTGATTTTCTGATTTGTAAACTAACTCTTAAGTTAATAAGAATTTCAGTTCTGTATATCATTTGCTTGAATAAGAACTTATAAAATTGTTATACATTTTTCTTCGACTCCCAAGTTCTATTGAACACTGAGTTTTTCTTGTGTCGGCAAATGCATATATGAGATCGTATGCACAGATGCTGCAATTGTTACTAGTTATCAATATGAAAAACATTGAATAAACTACATGCAAAGAGTATACTTGAAAATGCCCTAGTAGGCAACAAGCTTGTCTAGTTTACATTTACGTAATTGCATGATTGTATGGTCACTTCACAAAAATTGTTCATTCATTTGCATGTATTAACATCGCAAATAGGCCACCTGATGCTTACATAACATGAAACGAATGAACCTTGGAAGACAACTTATTTGGTCATTAATTTGTTTGGAAGTTTCACATCACACACAAGAAGCATCAGAATATCAGTAGGCAAATAATACATGCTCGTGTAAATGTTTATTTGTGCTGAAGCCAAGAAAATGCCATTTAAAGGCTGGCAATGAAAATAAATATTGAAAGTGTTTAAATGAAATTCAAAAGCCACATATTCCATAAACCTAAGACATCAAAGAGCACGTTTTGTAAAGTTTTGTACCATTCAATAAAAAAGCAAAGGGAGTTCACACATATTTAAGCTGCATCATATCCACTGTGCTGTACATGCATTACTTCTCGCAATCCTGAGAATGCACTATTTGCAGGTAAAATGTAATTTGTGTGACTGAGGTTTCCGTTATGACAAGAAAAAAACTTAAAACTTCATCTCGCATCAACTCGTTTGTGACAAACCATAAGTTATTACTTTGAAACATTTTCATTATAATAAATATGTAACGCCTCCCATTGTTTGGAGCGAAGCAAAATATGGTCCCTTTTTGCTCGTATTAATTCGACAGCTTCATTGGGCGTCCAATGGTATTTCTGGAATTTTAATTAACATCATTTAAAATGTTGTATCCTCCTTAATTTACTTGTCTCGCTCTAAAATATGTCAGATTATGACCTGCATAAAATTACTACCTGCATTAAATAACATCCCACTAATGTGGCACTCCTCGTTCTGCCAGCCTTGCAGTGAACATAAACGCTTCTACCGGTGTTTTCAAACTGTTTAATAAAATTCACGCCAGTGCGTAGCTTTTCCTGAGATGGGGACTCGAAAATATCCGTTGTGCTGAGTTGAAGAAAGGAAACTCCGAGGCCTTCCCAATCCTATGAATACAACACAATATACGAGATAGTCAAATTTTAAGTGAAAGTTTAATATACACAATATAAGTTTGTGGAGACCTGCCCTACCTTGTGATTGTTGACCCAAAACCAAAGTTCGTAGTCCTCGTTCATTGAGACCACACCACCAACTTTTTCTTTCTCTACTAGCTGTTTAAAAGAAATAAGTTTAGCAATATATCCAAAACAATTGCTTGACATTTTAGTTGGCAAAAGATATCAGGGGTACATTTTTATTACCTCTCGTGTTATTGTCCGGAAGGGCAGAGCACCTAGGATAACAGTACTGTCAATTCTGTCATACCTTTTTTCGAGGAATAAAAACATAAATATGCTTGCATAAATTAAATAGTTACGATGTCAATATGTGCCAAATGCGTCTAAAAAGTCAAATTGAACGACATTAAATTTCATAAGAAGCAATATTAATATGGGCATTGGCAAAAATGACTCACAAAAAAAAATGATTTTTGAGTTTTACTGTATAAAACACTGATTATTTAAATATTTAATTAAAATATATCAGGCACATATGCATGCACTAATGAAGTGTTAACCGATTAAATAACGTGTTTTTTCATTGGATCATTCGCTTCATATGACTGCTATAACATTACATATTGAAATATTTAATTAAACTCCTTATGAAGAATAAGTGGTTTTCGTTGACAGTTTCAACACGAATATCAAGCTTAATTAACTCACCAATTTCTCGTGGAGACTCTCTCCATCATCAAATTGTATGCAAGAGACGGATAAAACGTTATTCTTGCAAACATTGCACTTATTTTAGAATGCATTAAATATATTTATTAATAAAAATGCCAAATTTATAGATTGTGCAAAAAACGCACATTTTAAAATTTACTTCTGAGATGCTGCAGACTGCTGACCTTAGATACACTATTGCCATCTATTGGGCAACATTAAAATGAGAAATCAGAAACTTGGAAGGCAGAATACAGTGTGGCACACTAATGATTATTGGCCAAATTTGAAGCTCTCGGTTTACCACCTGACAAGAATGTACCCAGGCATTCCTTCTGCATTCCACGAATGCTGAGAGGGAGTGCTCTCCGGCAATATAAATAGACTTTTGTGCCGGGGAATAGGGACTGGCTCCCTTTATTGCACAGTGAAAACAATCACCAGTTCGTGTTCAATTGTAAACAGAAAACATTAATAATTATCATCATAGAGCATATTATTTTATTTCAAACATGATTTTTCTTTATTTCATTGAGATAACTATAGAAAATCTCTCCTTAAAAAACATATGCGTGTGCCGTGACAATTGCAGCCCCTTGTTCAGTTTGCCATGGCAATTTTAGGTCTAGTATAATATGTATCGTGAGCTGAAAAAAGGTTGAAAAAAACACTGTCCTATATGTATCAGATATTATCTAGCAAATAATCCAAATAACCTAAAAGCTACTATAACATTTCAACTTCTGGTTAGAATCATCTACATGCACTTCAGCGTGAGACCCGTTTTACAAGTACCTTCAAAGTACGGGTGAACACATGACATTAAGCCAAGTTAACTTTTATTATTCCATTTTCCTCTTGCAAACATACAACAGGTGCAAATTTGCATCCAACTCTTTTTGAAAAACAAAATTACGTAAGACAATGTTGGTGCGCGTCATTTTAAAAACCCAAAGTTCCAGTCGGGATGCAATTAACATTGTAGGCAACTGCACTAAAATGCAATATCAACTTCTTCAAATTTTACTTTGTTAATGCAATAATACAAGTACTGGTTCAGGATTAAAACGCGACACAACACGACTCTTACCTTTCGTATTATAATTCATATAGACATTTTCAGTTAAGACTAACTGCACCTTAGTTCAAAATGGCTTTCTTAAAAAGCATTGCCACTTAGTTGACATTTTCTAATCGATTTCATATCTTTCCACAAAGAAAACAGTTTCTGATGAAAAGGTCACCGGGCTTCCACCATCCACTTGGTTAGCTTCAACGACCTAAAATACATTTTTGTCAGAAATATCTCATAAAATCTAATGTTTCCGTATTTAAAGTAAGTAGGCACTTACGTTCAGATCACAATATGACTTCTTGGAGATGAAAGTAACTGTAACTGGGAAAAAATCATTTGGCTGTCCAGCTATGCTGAATTCCATTGAACCGGACTTGTTAGCAGCATCGATTACCGGATGGCACCAAGACAGCACATTTTTTCGACTATCGTGCTGATATTCTCCATCATAATCCCCAACAATTGGCGCGCCAGCACCAGATCTATTAATCGAGAAAAAATAATGTGTGACAAATTCATGGATAAAAATAACCGACGTATCCTGTCTTTTTACTTACGGTAACGGAATATTAATAACCACGTCATTGAGCTCCATTTTCAACTGCTCGAGCTCATATTCAATGTTAACGTCACATCCACCATGTCCATTTTCAGAAGGCCAGCAATTGACTGTAATGTATTCAGACAGATAAAAATAACTATCGAGAACAAGCATTTGCAAACGATCATAAATGTACCATAGCAGATCAAAGTCTAAACAGTGCACATAGTGATATATCATAAAAATGGTAACAAATACAATCACATGTAACAATAAACTCACTAGACATAGGCACATAGGATTCGTCTTGTGTTTGGAACCTCCATTTAAGCACACCGATGTCAGTATTTAGAGGAAAAGGCTTGGTTTGGTTTTTAAGCCCAATTACTTGCTTAGCCTTAAATAACTCTTTGTCAATGTTGGGATGAGTCTGAAAAATGGATTAAAACAGATATATTTGGCATTGTAGCACGACGGCAGCACACATCACTTTAGGATTTACTAACCTGCAACTGAATTCCCTTGTCATCTCTGTTTTCCAACTGAATTTGGATTTGCCCAAACTTTTCATCTGTGATTCGTATGGAAACTAAACCGTGGATTTCAAGATTTTCCAATCCTCCGTCTCTCTTGGCAAGGAGAGTAATTTTTTCTTCTATCCGCAGGTGCACTCTAACGGGTATTTCAGAAAAACATTTGTGATTAAAAGCTTGATTGGCATCTGAACTAAAGCAAAAATTTAATTCCCACTTACGGCTCGGTGTGTTGCACGGGTGAAGCTATCTTAGCAATGGCACTGGATGCCTTGGAGGGAATGGTCGGACTGATAACATTTTCTCCTTCACTTTTCAACTGATCAACGAACGAATCGACATCCTTGCCCTTGCTCCCCAACTTCATTGCTTTGCTTGGTCCAACGGGTTTGCTAAAGACACAATTGAAAATAATGCACAAAATGATTATTCAAAATCCGTGATGTTGTGCAATTTAGGCACCAGTGAGAACTGATTTAAAGATGGCCAAAATCGTTCTTATATACCTTGGTGCTGCAGTGTATGACTTTGGAATTTCTGGAGTGGACAATGTGTCTCCAACAATAGCTGCAGAAGGCGTAAATGATCCAGAACTGCCACCGAATCCACCTCCTCCATAACTGGGGCCTTTAACGCCACGTTTAGCAGCATCCTGTCTGGCTCGTTGCAGTTCTTTTGCTTTCTCCCGCATTTTCATTTTGGCTTCTCTCTCTTGTGTCTGTGGCAGCAAAAATAAACACGCATGCTCATTATCGACAATAATCAAATACAAACATGTTAGCCATCAGTTGGCTGAAGCAGAGGCAAGAGTGAATATTTCCCTACCTGTCGGACTGCCTGATAGACCTTTTCTTCGTGAGAATCCATTTCGACAAATGTGCGGATCTGAGCAAGATTGACGCTCTCACGATAGCCCAATGCAACGATTTCATCGAAGGCAAATATTAAATTAAATGCATTATCTATTATTTCCGATTCTTCCAGATTCTTGCAATACTCTGGCACCTAATACGTTAAAGACAGTGCATCGGATAAATACAAGAATTGCCTCGAAAATGTTAATATCCATTATCTATTTCTCCTGACATTTCAAACAGAACTGCCATAATTGATTCCGCAGTTGGTTTTAACTTACCACTCTAGAGAAAAGACGTAAAGTTTCCAGATCTTCTAAAATATTGCTGGCTTTCGTAGTTATCAATAGCATATACAGTTTTTCTAAGGGCTGGTACACGTAGCGTACGCTCTCAGTTTCAACAAATGTGTGCTGCTTTCCCGTGTTCATTAATTTAGGGAAAGCAGCCAACAACCCTTCAATGCGGGCTTTGGTCATTTCGACGAACTGACGGGAAATTATTGCTGAAAAACGAATATTAAACTTGCGTTAGATGCCAAGTAGTAATCCATTCACACGACAAGCAGTCAGATTGAGATAAAAAAAAAACATATTGTCATTTTTGGAAAAAAAAAAAAGAATATAGATGTGTGAAAATCCTTTGATCAAAAGACGCCCACCATTTCTCGCAATGTGAGATATGTGTCTAAAACATAGCTTGGATAGCATAAAATATCATCATTTTGTGTTTGACGTTTATTAATATCCCTTTATACGAGTACAATTTAGTCATAAAACATTATTTTGGAACAGTACGTTCGATTTTGCGATTTTGAAGTACAATGTTCCAACACAGAATCATAACATAGGTCTAAGAAATGCATTCCAGGAAAGATGTTTGCAGATATATTTAACAGCAATCTGGAATGTCTTACCTTTCCCCACCTTGGTGCAAACAGCTGCAGCTAGAAGAACCTAAATAGATAAGAAAGGAAAAATCAGAAAATACTCAAGTTTGCATTCAGTGAGCCGGGTCATCTTCCGATATATGGAGATGTTATTTGTCATTGCACAAATCAAACTCAGATTCCGTTAAAATTAGTGTTCGTATAACCGTAAGCGCAACTTACCATTGCAATAAGATTCCGGCAACTGCCACCTAATAAATATTTCTTTAAAAAATAGCAGTTATGATAAACGATACGCTAGAATGACATCGAAATCGCCACATAAACACCTCCTAGTTGTCAAAATGGCGGTGGCCACGTCGTTCTGCCAACAGTGCTACCAAACTATACCTCCTAGTTTTGAAAAAAAAGAAAAAACACATTATCCAATTAATATATGGTAATTTACGTTTTTAAATTGAATTTTATAAACTTTAAAAAGTTTGTTTAATGTGTTCAACGTCGCCGTTTAAAGTCGTAAATATTACTTTAATAAATGTGTATCTAATAAAGCCAGTATATACAGTCTGGTCATATTGATTACACCATTCTTTTGGAAAATGGCGATCAATTTGGTGGCAAAAGTGCATCCAGTTGTTTTGTTTAGTATTGTGGATTCATACGAAAGGCGAAATGAAGGAGCAAATAGAGTTATTGGAACGTTATTAGGTAATACTAAGGTGTATTAAATCTCTTAATTTTCAGTAAATTTCAGTGGATTTCATTTGATATCGGCATCCAGCCGGTGAAAGCATGCCCAGCTCGTTGAATGGTGTTGTCTGCATGCCAACACGTGATGTGGTTAAAATTATGTCTCTAGTGTTAAAGAAATGTTTACTGTAAATGTGCTGAAGTTATTACAATTTGTGTGTGCTTGATGCTAAATTTATTATTTTAGGTATCTGCGACAAGGGTGCAGTGGAAATCACAAATTGTTTTTGTGTCCCTCACACTGAATATGAAGATGAGGTACTATCTAATGTCCTTTATACAATATTTACCATTTCTAGTTGTTGGAATATGGAATATGACCAGGAATTGTTTGTTATGATGTCGATAGCCCTAAGCTTTAAATTGCGTAATAATTTCATCAAATTATTTATTTGTGCTAGGTGCTCTTATAGAACATTTTATTTAAAATGCAAAAATTTGTTTTATTACAAACGTGTATCATAATCTTTAGGTTGCTGTTGATCTAGATTTTGCGAAAAACATGTACGAATTGCATAAAAAAGTAAATGTCGGCGAAGTTATTGTTGGCTGGTAAGTCACTCAAAAATCGTAAGACTAACATGTTCTCAAATCTGTATGTGATAATCAATCCAATTTTTACATAGGTACGCTACCGGGCATGACATTACGGAGCAGTCTGTTTTGATACACGAGTATTACACGAGAGAAGCGAGCCAAGCGGTACATTTAACAGTGGACACAACCCTTAAGGATGGTCGAATGGGAATCAAGGCATATATAAGGTTATTTTCAACTCAATTTGGATAAAGATGTAATGACTCCTGGTGCGGTTAAAAATGTGTCCTAAATTGTATATATATATTTGTCTTAGCACACCAATGGGAGTGCCTGGAAGGACAAATGGTACAATGTTTACACCTTTGTCTGTTGAAATAGTAAATTATGAACCTGAAATTGTTGGAGGTAAATTGTTTTTCAAAAATAACATTGAATATTGCGGCATTATTAAGACATAACACTCACGCAATATCAATCTTTGCATTATAGTAAACCTTTGCCAGAAAGGCAAACACACGCCAAACCGCACAATAGAGTTGGCAAGGGATTTAGATGTCATCTGCGGATCTTCAAAGAAACTTCTCGAAATGCTTGAAACCGTGACGACCTATGTGGACGACGTTATTGTAAATACCATTTATGATCGACTAGTTTCACGTTAGAAATCCACATTACTTTTTTTTTAATCAACTATTGGTTTTTAGGCCAGCCGAATTCAGCCAGATAATACAGTTGGTCGCATTTTATTGGATCTGATCAACAGCATTCCTCAAATGGATCCAGTCGAGTTTGAAACCATGCTTAATTCAAACATGAAGGTATACACATTATTTCCATTCATCCCATTTCATTCAAACGAATTTATTCTAATTAATCCTTGTTTACAATTTTTTTTAAGGATTTGCTAATGGTAATGTACTTGGCACAGCTTACCAAAACGCAGCTCACTCTCAATGAAAAAATGGTTTCCATCTGAGGTATTGTATTGTAATTTGTATGATGGAATCACCGTTGAAATAAATTGGTATTTCTCTTACCTTTCCTTTTGTAAATTCACTTAATGTTTGATAATCAAGAACTATGTTTATTAGTTGGGTAATTAAGTAGCATATGGTAAATTGTGAACAAAATTTTATTTATTTTTGCTTCCAAATTAATGTCACAGGCAAATCCCTCAAATACAAAATTTGCACATATGATATATTAATATACATTAACCGTAATGTTCGAAATATAACATTACTCCAGGAATAAGGCAATGATTAACAATGGCTATTAAAACGCGAATATTTTGGATTATTTACCGCATCCTCCACCTCCGCAAGTATTTCGTTTTGGTGGTCTAAATGTTGAGCCACTGCTTGATCCCATGAGTGGATTGTAATCTAAAATATTTAAGAAGTAATGTTTAAATAGGAGTAAAAATTACTTCTGAGTTATGTAAAATGAATCTAGTTCTACTCTTTTTATACCATTATTTTTAAGCTTGGGCTTAGGTTTTGGTGCTGTCCCTTTAGTGGTTTCTTCATGGTCCTATAATATTAGTTGCAATCACAAACGTCAACATTAATTCAATGAAATGCAAGTGGGTGCCTGGTGTTTAACAATTCAACCTCTTTCTTGGAATGAGAGGTTGAATGGGTGACTTACGTGAACTCTTGTTTTGTTACAGTAGCCAAGCCCTTTCTGATGTCTATCCCAGTCTTCAATCTTTTCTAAACGTTTGGCTTCTTCTTTCTGTATTAATAATGACCCATGACTTATCGTGAAACCAAACAGCTATTTTACAAAAGTGCAAGTATCTTGCCTCTTTCATTTTCTCAACGTGAAGGCTCGCTGCAGCATTGTACTGATCTTGCATCCTTTTCCGAGCATCTTCCATTGCTTGTAGGCGAGCCAATGCCAAATCAGGATCTGTTGATCCACATTGAAAGTTATTAAGTGACAACAACAAATGTTTAAAATAACACGATAATTTTGGACAATTGTTTACCTTTATGATAGCGTGCGCTCTCTGCCCTTTCATCGTACCTATCTTTCCACTTTTTCCATTCTGACTGCAAGTATTTTACCCAAATGAAATATGCTCCACATGATCCGAGCAAAATAAACCAACCATATTGCACTAAGAAGCCTGAAACTACAAAATATTGAAATTAGTTGTTGGAATTTTCAATACACATAACAACAACAACAAAAATACATCATTGAGGCCTTGTCTATTATTAGCAACCTTAATTATATCTATCTTCTTATAAACATATTTTGCCTGCCAAAACATCATTGTTAAATGTTCGTTAATCACAAACAAGTTTCAACATCCAGCTATTATGCTAATGATGGTTAGGCATGCAAAATATAATAATTTCTGAGAATACTAGAACACAAAAGTTCACAGAAGTTTCTATGAATGGCGGATATAGCCTAGCCAACACCTGTTTAATATTCTGTAGATCTAGCTTGGAAAACAACACTGGCTAACAGCAATTTTGTTTCTAATGTGGGTTTTTAAGCCTGGATAATTGCCCAAATTACTAAAATCATTTAAATAGTTAATAATTTGTACAATTCAGCTTTGAAGGCAAAATTATACATAGTCGCATAGGCACTTATTTTCAAGCATTGGTCAAATAACATGACAAGAAGATTATTTTTAACGTCGAATGCTATTAAGATCGCAATCAATAGATTAATTTTATTAGGCCAACTACTATATATTTAATGCTAAATTAATTATAATTACCAAATTCGAAAATCAGCTGTGGTCCAATGGAAATACTCGAATCTTCTTCAGCAATTATTTCTTCACCATATTCGCTACTTTCTCCAATTATATTTTCTTCCATGTTAAAAACAATATAACTTCGAAATTTATAAATGTAATATTATCCAATTTTTGAGTATACGTGAATTCACAGACATCAAATTTTGTTGCCAAAAAAGAGTTTAGTCACCATTGATGAATCTAGTTAACGTTCGGCAATTGTGTCAAGTGGGTGGAAATCTAGGTTCGAGAATTTACAAGAAATTGCTTAATATCCGAATTCGTCTTTTTATAGAATTCTATTCATTTTTATAAACATTTTCTTCTCGTTTTTACTGTGCATTAAAATTTGAAAAATTTAAATCTTAGTTTTAGACGTTATTATTACATGTTCAGAACCTTGTTATGAAAGTTTTACGTTTCAGCGAATAATATGACGTCAAAGCCACATGATCTCTCATATAGCCTATATAAAACCGCGAGCATGAAGAGGGAACTTGAATTGTAGTTTTGGTGGTTGTGGGATGGCTGATCCAGTAAAAGCAAGCTTGTTCAAGAATTGGAGATGTACTTTGGAACGCATTGATAAGTACATTTCACCAATTTACTTTAAAGACTCAAACTTGCATAGCCGTTTATATCCCAAGCGTATCGTTCTCGAGAATGTCCTCTACGCGTCTGGCGAAGGCATTCCAAAACCAGAGAAAATCAAAAGAGTGTGTCTTTCTCAGCGTCCATCTCCTGTGGAAGCGATCAATGCACTTACATTTTCCGAAAAAGTTGGTATAGGGAAACATTTTGGACCAACGTGGTCAACTCACTATCTAAAGGTTAGTAATCTGCATATGAAGAAAACACTTTGGACTATTGCAAGGGAGTTAGCCCGAATGCTCATATCGCTCATATGCATTGCTGCTTATAACACCTTTCATTTTCACATATATTATGTAGAAATATTACTATATTGCATTTCAGATTGACCTGAACATTCCTGATGATTGGTTAGGTTTGGAAGTTCGTTTGAGATTCGATGCTGGATGTGAAGCACAAGTTTTGGACCATTGCGGAGACCCACTACAGGGATTATCCGGTAGATTTATATTTACATTTGGGCAAGCTGATAAATTTTGCTTACATCAAATTTGAAACTCCAGTACTTGCTCGATGTTAACTTACCAAGAATGTCCAGACTTATTTTCATTGAAAAAAAATGCAGATTGTGAGTAAGTTGTTGTGGTGTTTAATTTTTCCACATTCATCTTGTATCTATCAGGTGGAATATCCCATCAACTAAGAACAGATTTTGTCATCAGCAAAGAATTAGATAAATCTTTCCAACAGTATACATATTACCTTGAAATTGCATGCAACACTTTATTTGGAGCTGGCAAGGATTCGATGATTGCCCCTCCTGACCCAAATAAGCAGTTTTCTATTTCCATGCTCGAAGTTGCAGTATTAGATCGGCTGGTAAGGATTTGTGTAATTGGTGGAGTATGTGGATTCTACAGAATGAATTTTGAGTTTTTACGTTTTTAGGTTTACGATTTGTTGATGGACCTCCACGTTTTGCATGATATTGCCAAACAATTGGGGAAAGATAATACACGTGCCTATGATGCATTATATACAGCAAACCATATGATAAATACAATTGTTTTGGATGACAGGTAAGCAGCTTGCTGCAATACCTTGACATGTTTTCATTTGTCCCAAGCATCCCTAAGGTGAAAATGAAAATGTGCACTGTAGGAATGCTTGAGTTTTCCATTAATGTTTCTATATTTGCCAAATTTATAATGAGAATGTTCATTAGCTGGATTCTTGATTTTAAATTGAAAATCTTTCAGAGATGACGTTGATAATTTTATTAACATAGTATTAACATAGTATTTAACCTGTTGTTAGAAATATCATTTTTACATTTTAGGGAAACTTATAAGGAGGCGCACAACATTGCACAGCGATTTTTCAACGAGAAAAATAATGTAAATCAGCACTGTGTGTTGGCACTTGGAAATTGTCACATTGACACAGCGTGGCTGTGGCCTTATGGCGAAACTATTCGAAAATGTGTTCGCAGTTGGTCAACCACATTAAGATTGATAGAAAACTATGATTTCCTCGACTTTGCATGCTCACAAGTTTGTAAAATCTGATTTTTCTTTTATTTTTTAATACAGAATTGCATTCTAAAATTCAGTTTTGTTATTTTTAAAAATTACATACCCTTTAAGGCTGTCCTAAAGTCAGTAATGGCAAGGAAAAAATGTTGCTTAAGTATTTTTGTTTTTAAACGTAATTTGAACTGTAAAAATGATATTCATTCATATAGAATAATATAGTTTTTCTAAATTTTGCAATTAATCCCGTGTTTATTTAAAAGAAAAAAAAATACAAGGTTAAATTCTCTAATAAATGAGAAAAAATTGTGCAAAAAAAAAATTACTTTTCTAATTGCAGATATTGCAAAGATGCAAATTAAGTCATCAACTATAATATAATTAATTGATTGAATGCAATTAGGTAGTTCAACAAATTTGAACTGAAAATTTTAAAGCAATATTGCCAACGTATTGGAATTTAAACTCCTTTATTACTAATTCTAGGCCCAGCAATTGTCTTGGGTCAAGGAAGTTTATCCGGAGTTTTTTGTAGAAATCCAAAGTTTTGTTGCCAGCAAGCAATTTAGGCCTGTTGGTGGAACTTGGGTTGAGATGGATGGGAATCTTCCTAGGCAAGCACACATTTTTTATTGTTTGCCGTTATGTTGCTTTTAGTGTATTTAATCACGTTTAACTATCACGATACATTTGCATTCCGTTTCAGTGGAGAGTCTTTTATAAGACAGTTTCTCTATGGCCAGGCATTTTTTAAGAAAGAGTTTGGAGATATTTGTCATGAGCTATGGTTACCAGACACTTTTGGGTACTCTGCACAGTTGCCACAGATTATGAAGTAAGGATAAACATTCTTGACTGAATTTCACCAATACTGTAGCGATGCGGGTTGTTTCACTTAGCTACTTAGCTCATGTTTTAATTTCTAGGTTGTGCGGGGCCAACTATTTTTTGAGCCAAAAGATGAGTTGGAATTTGACAAATACGTTCCCGCACAATTCGTTCATTTGGGAAGGGATCGATGGAACGGATGTAGTTACTCATTTCCCTCCAGCTAATACCTATTCGTCAGATCTGTCCGTTGAAGATGTAAGTAACTTGAGAGGCTCAATCTACAATTGGAAATTTTTAGATGAAACCCATCTGATACTGCTTGTCGTCTTTTAGGTACTTAAGACAGTTAAAAACTTGAAAGAAAAGGGGCGCGTAAATCAAAGTTTACTGCTATATGGGTTTGGGGATGGTGGAGGTGGACCTCATGAAGATATGCTGGAAAGGCAGAAAAGGATAGCAGACGTTTTCGGACTTCCGATGTGCGTATAACGGTCGGCGGAACAATCAGTTCAATTGCTGAATTTTCTTTACAATGTAAATACTGCTTGTTCAGCTCGAAATTTTGTTTCAACGTTTACATTGTTACTTATTCAGAGTGCGACCTGCAACCCCGGATAGTATTTTTGAAGCTCTTGAAAGTCAAAAACAGGATTTGAGCCGCTGGACTGGAGAACTGTACCTGGAACTTCACAGCGGAAGTTTAACCTCGCAAGCTCTGATCAAGTCTTTTAACCGCAAATCCGAATTTAATTTGCACAATGTGGAATTCCTATTTACCATGTGGACCATGTATGCCGACGTCGTGGAAGCACTTAAAGACGATTTTCAATTATATAAAAATGGATTGGAGTACACGTGGAAGGACGTGCTGTTGAACCAATTTCACGATGTGCTGCCTGGGACGTCTATTAAAGAAGTTAATGATGAAGCTATGGAATTGTATCGAGAAATTCGCGATAATGTCAAAGAACTGCAGATTAAGATTCTTAATGATTTATTCGGCAAAGGTGATTCCGGCTTGGACTCGCCTGAATCCGAAGTTATATTGTTTAACACCTTGCCGTGGCAAAGAACAGAAGTGGTCATGATTTCTGACAAGATTTCAAAGCCAGATAAAGTTACACTCGTGCCCGTACAAGTCACAGTGCCATCATATGGGTTTACCAGAGTGAAGCAAGTCTCCATTTCTCCTAAGGTGGAAATCGGTAAGAACTTCTGACCTCCAGCTATTATTTAGATTAATAATAGTTGCCAGAAATCATGAGTGCTGAAAAAAAATTCTGCAGTTATTATATTTAATGATTTTTTTATTGTTTCAGAGAAATTAACCGATGGCGGCTTTCTATTGAAAAACGAGCTGATTCTGGCGGAGATAGATAGTTCTGGCAGAGTCAAGTCGCTCAAAGTTAACGGTTGCGACAAAGAAGCCATTGCTCCGGAATGTCTTGGGAATCAGTTCATCCTTTACGAAGATATTCCTTTGTACTGGGATGCTTGGGACGTCATGGATTATCACTTAGAAACTGGAAAGCCAGTAAACGATGTAAGTCTCGTTTTCACTTGTGTTGTATATCAAACAATGCTGCGATGCAGATGGATTTTTTTTTAATAGGTTACATCACCGGCACGCTTGTCTTCATCTAACGATGAGATTCTTGTCGACATGAATGTGGGAAGTAAAAGTAGAATTCAGTTGTCCATTTCGTTGCTACCTGGGAAGCCTTATTTGTCCTTCAAAGCCATAATAGATTGGAAGGAAAGCCACAAGTTTCTAAAGGTTTGTGAGAAAAAATTATTAATCAAATTTCTTAAAACCCACATCGGATCAGCGGATACTGGAAGATGTACAAATTTGTGAAGTGTTACATGGTTATCTTGTTATGTGCAGGTCGAATTTCCAGTGAATGTTCATTCTGCCGAAGCTAGTTACGATATTCAATTTGGCCACCTGAAGCGTAACACTCATTTTAATACTTCGTGGGATTGGGCGAAGTACGAGGTGGGTTATTTGGAACGTTTGGTAGTTTGTACAGCAAAACTTCTAGATGTTTGTTTGATACGCTTCTTGGGATTTCTTAACTTAGGTTTGTGGCCACAAATGGATAGACTTGTCAGAGTTCAATTGGGGAGTTTCCATATTAAACGATTGCAAGTACGGACATGCTGTTCACAAGAATCGGATGCGAATGTCTTTACTGCGATCTCCTAAATCTCCCGACAGGCAGGCTGATATGAGAATGCATGAAATCCGCTATGCAATGATGCCACATCAAGGTAAGCTCAAAACATTTTTAAATTATTTTATTTGTCAAACTTTTTTAAAATATCCAATAGTTCCAGGCCAAAGTTAACCTTGTTTGTTGAAATTTTAGGTACTTTCCAGCAGGCAGGTGTTATTAAAGAAGCGTACAATTTCAACGTGCCACTTGTGATACATTATACAAAATCTTCCAACAGTGCTTTAATTGCAAAAAGCTTGAATTTGTCTGGGTTTTTTTCTATCGAAAACCCCGAATCCGGAATAGTGATCGAAACCATTAAACTTGCGGAGGTTGCGACTCCGACGAATCGCGCCATCGTGGTCCGCATGTACGAATCATTCGGTGGAAAGTGCACGACTAAGCTGATTTGCACGCTGCCAGTTAGTCTGACGAGTGTTGCCATATGTGATGGATTGGAAAATATCACTAAAAAGTTGGAATTTGTAGGGAATGGATTGCTGTTAACCTTTTCTCCGTTTCAAATAATTTCTATTATTTTTCACTGGAAAAAATAGGTTGCATATCCAACACTAATGTTTTCAATGCAATCTACAGTTTTTGGATGTCATTTACACTGTATGTTTATCAACTGTTGAAAACTTGATAATTGAGTATTTTGCCTCTAAACATATGCTGCACAAATCATGGTGGAAAAAAGAAATTTATAGTTTTTCTACGAGTGCATCATTTTCATGCTTAAAATATTTAGGCAAATCCGGTGAAAAACTGTAATACACTTGAACAGCTAATCTTCATTGTATTTGTATATTATACAATGGACAAATAAATTTGTTGTTGAAATTATACTTGTAGTTTTTGATATACACCAGCTGATGCTGAAAAATGTTGTCTGCATTCTAGGATGATTACTCGAAATATGCTTTCGTTTTTCAGCATAATTTTACTGAAAAACGCAAGCATATTTCAAGGATTTCATGTCTCATCTGTTCATCAAGGTCCTGTCATATTTTGATGGTGAGGTTAATAAATTCAGCATATGCGGAAAAATAATTACAATAAAGTAACTGCGTTCATTACATTTTATAGAATGTGCACAGTTTTTTTTATAGAAATATTCAAATCGTTAATAATTATGCAATGTTGATGTTATTGTGCGACGTTGTTTATGGACGAACCCTTAATCAGAAAAGTCATTATGAAAAGCGCTTTTACTTGCACGGACAAAAAGTTGTTTGGTGTTTTCAGCTACCAACTTTGCGAAGATTTTTAAGTTTTCTGGTGCGGTTTTCACTCAAATTATGCGAACTTGTAATGTGATAATTCTTTTGCTCAGTTTCTAAAACTTTATTAGTGGTAGTAACATTATTCAGTTAGTGCATCGGTACAGAATAGAGCAGAATCATGGAACTTGTGACTGTTATTCAAAAGTGGAGGAAATACTTTTCATTGTGGAAAAGGCGCGAAAAATTCACCAAAAATTTCAAAAATGTGGTAAGTCGAGACCGTGTTAAATGTAGTCGTAAAAAAATTATTAGAAATTTCGGTACTATGAAGTTATCGGGCCTCAATTTACAGAGGCTATGTATACAATGTCAGATCGGATCCATCAT